>JBCEWC010007664.1:0-21101 GCA_038996855.1 Solanum aculeatissimum | reverse complement strand
TCGAACTTGAGACCTTGAAAGGGAGCAAACCCCAAGGCTCAAGTCAATTGCCACTAGGCCAACCCCTGAGGGTTAAGTTTGCTATCTTTAATGCTTCATCCTCCCACCCCCTATTTAATGCGTATTCCGGCAAAATGATAACAAATCTATTCCCCTGTGTACTGCTACGATACTAATAAATCTGCCGAAACTGTTATGCTTCTAGAACAAAAGTAATCTGCAAACTGTTCATTCATCTTCCATCTTCTCGTATGCGTACCGTTGCCCCTTGAAGCTTCGCGTAGCACGAATACGATCCATTCCATAGTTTTCTTGTTGAAAGTGGTTCTGCGCATCAGATTCCGACTTCTTTCCACCCATTCGAACCAGATGTCTGACCTTGCTGCAAGCTTCGTAATGTAATATGACTTAAACCCAATGGCAACGGAAAGATTGAGATTCGTCGGAAAATTTTTTGTTACCTTTTCATCGGGAAAGGTGCTAGAGAGAAAAGTTTTGCAAAATAGATTCTAAAATATATTTATAAATCTAAGAAGCGAGTACTGAGATAGTCATATATCATTTAAGATGTAAAACAGAATTGAGTCAGTCTGGGAACTTTTTTTGTTTGGATATTGTTCTTGCACTATACATGAAGTTAATACCACTTATGTATACGCAATTCCTTGTGCTTCTAACAACTGGAAGACATGATAGTCTTAAGATGTGCATTTATTGATATGGGGTCATGCTTATGAGAATTGTGATTAGATATATTCGTGTCCTTTATGTTGTTATCTATAAGCAATTTCTGCATGCTAAACATTCTTCTCTACTTTTTATAGCCTGATTTTTATCCTATTTGGACGAATGTTAGTCAAAATTAGCACCATGACCTGTAAAGCTTTGCATGAGATGGCATTGCTGACTAACTTTTCTTGTAATTTGATGTGCGCTTTGTTCTTAAACTGTTGTTAATTCTTCAGTGTGAATACGGAGAGAGTTACTGCAATCAAGTACCTCTTTGGGCTTGAAAATGACAATTTTGGCATGGACGGGTTTGTTGAAGAAAGCATTGAATCTGTAGAGGAACTTATTAATTTGTTGAAGGCAAGTCACAGTTCCTTCATGCCTGAACTGGAAAAGATTTCTTTGGACGAGGTATACTTCCAATTGTCCTGTTCTTGGTTCGTTCTTATTGTTGCTTCAAAAAATGTATGTAATTTGATTTTTATTGGACAGATCAAGGAGTCAGCAAGATTGTTAATGCTGCTTCTGCATAAACCTACTGGCACAGTTAAGGCAGATGATATAATGTGCAATATTCATTTTCCTTCACTTGATGGTACCCCTTATTCCTCAAAGATGCACACCATCGTAAATGGTGGTATTGAAAGGATTGAGGATTATGATTTCAACGGATTTGGAGACAAGTTTTCATGGGACTGCCCTGAAAATTTGCGTGATAGTTTGACTCAGACAAGTCTTAATAATAAAAGGAAGATCTCCTCAATGGAAGGGTCAAATAGGCGTGCCCGGGGAGATGGTGCCTCAATTGAGAACGCCATACCGGGTACATTCCCACGGGGTTCTGTACCTACCATTGTTCCTTCAGGTCCTACTCGTAGGGATACTTTCCGCCAGCGCAAGCCTAACACGAGCAGGCCTCCTTCTATGCATGTGGATGACTATGTCGCAAGGGAAAGAAGTGCAGATGGATCTAATAATCCTAATGTAATAGCAATCCCACGTATAGGATCTACTAGTGGGAGGCCACCGTCTATTCACGTGGATGAATTCATGGCTAGGCAAAGAGAACGCCAAAATCCTCTGGGTATCATGGTTACTGATTCTGCTGCTGCACAAGAGAAAGCAGCAATACCTGAAAATAAACCAGAAGCGGAGGAGTCAAGTAAATCTCGTCACTTGAAGTCTGATCCCGATGATGATCTCCAGGGAATAGATATTGTATTTGATGCAGAGGAATCTGAGCCTGATGATAAATTGCCTTTTCCTCAGCCAGATGATAATCTACACCAGCCTGCATCTGTAGTTGTTGAACAAAACTCTCCTCGGTCAGTCGTTGAAGAGACAGAAAGTGAGGTGAATGAAACTAGTCAGTTCTCCCAGCGGGGTACACCTGTGGCCTCGACTGCTGATGAAAATGCCCAAAGTGAATTTTCTTCTAGAATGTCGGTTGCTCATGCTGATCTGCCATTGGCTCGAGAACCTAGTATATCTTCGGACAGGAAATTCAGTGATCAGTACGAGGACATGAAAAACTTCCCACCTAAAACCTCTGTGTTTCCTTCGCCTGCAGCAGTGGTTAGTTCTGGTGTAGGGGCTTCTGTATTTACAAAGGCTTCTCCATCATCTGTACAGGCAGCTGTTGATCCTCGAATGCCACCTAACTTCTATTCTAGACCTACTGGCCAGCAAAGTGGAGTTGCTCCTCCAAATGTTGGTTCTCAGGGATATTTTGACCCAAAAATGCAGCCACCATTACCGCCAACTCCGCCTCCTGTGACAATGTCATCCTTGTTGTCTCAGAGTTCAGATCGTATTGTAAACCAATCTTCTCCATTTGTTAGCTCTTTGATAGATGCCCAGCCTCATTTACCACCAGGCTTCCATGTGAGAAGATGCAATCTTTGTGTTTTAATTTCAGTTCTTCTTCTTATTATTATTATTATTATTTGTTGGCTAAAAATGGTGTTTTCCTTTTCATAGGTCCAAGCTGAGTACTTATCAGCTGGTGCTTCAGCCCCTGTGACCTCCAGTCCCTTGCCAGATTCAAAGTTTGGTCGGACATCACTTTCATCACCTGGAGGATCTGTTAGGCCTCTTCCACCACTTCCTCCAACGCCTCCCCCATATACAATTAGCCTTTCTAATTTATCGTCATTAAAGAATCTAACTTCCCAGACTTTGGTTTATAATCAGAGTGTTGGAACTAATGAGCTTCAGAAGACCTCCCTCACACATTCAAGTGATGTTCGACAAGGTAACGCTTCAGCATCTGGTCCCATTCTAACAACTTATCCTCCACCTTCATTAGCACCACCCTTGCTCTTCAATAGGCCTGGATCAGTGCCTGTTAGTTTTTATGGAAGTAGTTCAGCTCCATATCACAATGAAAAGCTCCCTAGTATCTCACCGCATCTTCCCGCCATTCACACTATACCATCTGTCACCCAGCTGCAGCCACTCCAGCCCCCTCAACTTCCTCGTCCTCCACAACATCTTAGGCCAATTGTTCCAGCTTCACCCCAGTCAGAGCAAAGTGTTCCTTTGCTACAAAGCCCCATGCACATGCAAATGCAGTCACCACAGATGTTGCATCAACCTCAAGTTTCTCCAGCTCACATGTACTACCAGACTCAACATCAGGAGAATGTCTCACATTCATTACAACAGCAACAAATAGAACATTCTCACTCTCAAGTACCGCAACAGCAAGGTGATATTGTCACCCAGCAACAAGATTCTGGAATGTCATTACAAGATTTTTTTAGATCTCCAGAAGCTATTCAGGTACTTGTGCTAACAGAGACTTGCGTGTCACATTGCATTTGTTGTATCGAACTCTCTGTTGTTGATGTTATTAGGAAACTGCAAATTATACAACACTAGAAATAGTTATAGAAGTTCATTAACTAGTTGGATCAACTATAATGTCTTTATTTTAGAAAATGTGTCAAATTATTATGTATAGAGTATTAGTAGTATCAGATAGTTATCTAGTTGATTTTGATAATCACTCATCCTTGCAGTCTCTCTTGAGTGACCGTGACAAACTCTGCCAGCTATTAGAACAACATCCAAAGTTGATGCAGATGCTTCAGGTATGACTGCCATCTGCATATTATGCAGTTAAACACATTCATCTGTTCTTTCTTTTGCCCCGCTGCTGTGCACTAAACAATTGAGCGTTATTACAATTTAATATTGCTATGCTGAACATGCCCCCCTCCCCCCATATAACAGAAATGCTGACCAGAGGTTATTTTCCCTCGTTTCTTTTACATTTTCCTTTTTCATTTTGTGACAATTTTTTGATTTCATATTGTCACCCAATGTAGCTTGGCTATTGAATTGTTGGTCTCCTCCTTTTATTTATTTGTATTTTGTTTTCTATGGGGGAATTTGTCCTTGTGTAGGAAGTTTCTAATAACGCTAATGGTTTGGCAGGAGAGATTGGGCCATCTCTAATTTGGATACCAGTGGAATAATGACTGCATTCTGGCGTCGTGTCTTTATGCGTATATAATATGCATAGAGAAGTTTTGGAGAAACAACGGTCGCTTTTTGTACAGAAAATGTTATATTAATGGTTCGATCAATGTTTATAAACTTGTATGTCATTGTACATTAAATTTAGTTTGTTAGCTTTAGAACTTGTTTTATCATTGGATATGTACAATTAAATTTTGTTGCAGCTAGCGTAGCTGTTATCCTTTGTGGTTTGATTTTCTACTGAAACCATGTGGCATCACGTAGAGTCTTTCTTCCGTTGAGCCCTATTTGGCATGAGACATAAGAGACGACATTTACTGTACAATATGAAGCTCGTCATTCTTATCTTATTAATCAAAAGAGTACATTGTGTGAAATATATAACTTGTTTTTAACCTTGGAAGCTAATGCTTCTCTTATTAAACCTACATGTAATCACAATATCAGACATATTCAAATAAAGTGCCAAGGGTACTTTGCCATTTTTGTTTCTTGACGAGTTAATTAGCTTCTAAGCCTTCTTAAACATGACCTTAAATGGGTCATCACTCAGAGCCAAACGTCTAACTCCATCTTGAATGAATATGCCAATATCCTTACAAATGACCTTGCAGAAATCACACACTGTAGGACAATATACCAGCTTATAATCACGTTCGAATTTCTCAATCTTGAACCAATTGCTTATAGTTTCCCTACCAGGATTTCCTTGATTTCCACCAAGTGTAATGAAGTATTTCCCTGTCGATTCATCAAAGTCATCTAGCTTCCACTGTGTTGTCTGAACACAGATGGAATTTGCTGAAAAAATGATGTTTAAATCAGTCGATTCGCGAATCACGCCTTTCTTTGGATTAAAGGGTGTAAACGTCAATGGGAGGCCTTGGTTGATCTCTTCTTGTTCTTGCACAACAGCATCAAGTGGACAAGTTTTGTGGCCAATACTGTCCATGGTGAGTCCACCACCTCTGCCACGTACTACCGGCAAGATGTAGTAATCAACACCTGTCCGGATGATATTTCCGTCAATGTCGACTACTTCCGGAGGGGACTCGGCTGCTGAGGAGAGGAAAGAGTTGGAAGAGATGGCTAAGAGAAGGAAGGGAAGGAAAAGTTGGTTGGTCTTCATTTTGAGCTTGTATTATGGTATGAGGAGTCAATGTGATAATATCTGTGTATGGATTGAAGATTTTGTTGGGGTTTTATAGGTGTGGGAATTCAACAGTGCACATGGCCATGAGATTTAAAAAAAATGATTTTCTTCTTTGTGTGGTGTTTGACTTTTACATATACTGGAATTTCTAATTCTAGATGTGTAGTTTCACATTACTACTCGCTCCATCTCAAATAATCAGTCGTGCTTTATACATGTAGTTGTTTCAAATTATTTATTATCTTAGAAGTTCAATATAGATTAATTAATTTTTCCAAAAAACACCTCAATTATAGGGTGATGACACATAAATCGAGTAAATATTCAATCAAGAGAAATTACATCATAAAATGTAAATGAGGATAAGATAGTCAAAATAACTTCTAATTATTGTTTTCTTAAAGACACGTAAAAGAGAAATATTGCGAATAATTTGAGATGGAGGGAGTAATTTCAGACAAATTGATAAGATACTGAGAAAATGATGAGCATGTACTTTGCTTTACGGCACGTTACTTGTTAATGACTGGGAAATTATGCAACCACTTTTTCCTCTAGCTTCATTTTACAAGTAATATATATATGTATTCTTTTTCTGTCCAAGTTAACATTCAAAAGGTCAAACTTAATTAGGTCAACATTATTTATTGGAGTTACATGCTGCCCCTCTAGTTCTGCTACAAGTCAACTTATTGACAATATTTTTTGAGATTAGGATCATGCATTAGCTAAGCATGAAATTAAATAAGGATACTCTGGATAAGATGATCTGGATGCACCTCACATCATGTGTCAAAGATCGTCTCTTTAACCCAAAGTTTTTCAAAAAACAATCATAAAAACAAAAAAAAAAAAAAAAAAAAGGAGAGAAAAAAAGGAACAATGATCAGAATCTCCTCTCTAGCAAGATGTAGCAGTTTTGTTCTTTTGATAACAGTGGTGTCTGAGCCAGTTTGAGTGTGTCTCGACTAGTTTCATGGTTACCCGCTACCTCCCACTAGCACAAGTATCGAGAAAAGCTAACCACCAAAGCTTGGACATGTCTTGGACATTTGGTGTTAAGTTAACCCCAACCATATCTTTATATGGTATTAGAGCCAGGTCAATCCCTTTTGGGGCATACAATGCACACTCCAGTTAGACTTGGGTGTGAGGGGGTATTAGAGTGGTTAGAGTCTCACATTGGTTGGGGCATTCTTATATGGACTTGGGCACTCCTCCTGTCAAAAGCTAGCTTCTAGAGTTAAGTTTGGCTTAGGTGTCATATCTTTACGAGTGTAATCACATACTGATTGTAGTAGTGCTGTCATCCTAATAGTGCCAAAAATACATTGATCGAGTGAAGGAATAGGGTGGAGAAGAAGAGAACATAAAAGCAGAACTTCGCCAGAGGATACTAATCAAAATAAGCCATGCGCAAAAGGAAATTATAACACTAGTTCAATGGATGCATTTGCACATTGCCAACGATAATAAACTCGCTGCATTGTGTTTATCAACCACAAACTAAGCAGTGTCTTCCATATTAGTTAAAGAACCAGGACCAGATTCTTATAGCTTTTGTCCCAACTCCCAATCATCACACCTATATCCGGGGAAGAAAATTGTATAGCTACCAAAAAGCCTACATTTCTGCAGGATTAATAAAAAGTTTCAAATTTGATTGCTTTAGAAATGTATCTAATACTCTGTAAATACCATTATAGACATGTCGTCTGGAAGGTTCGGCCACAAATTCATGAAGAATTCCGTTAATTTCAATCCAACTACAACCAGGCTTTTTCTTGATTCTTTGATCTCTCATCATCTTCACAGTCCTGGAAGCATCTTCCAACATATTACCAGAGTTATACAAATTCCAAAGTAGTACATACACCCCATCATCATGAGGCTCTAGTTCAAGTGCTTTCCCTGCAGCCATTTCGGCTAATTCAAAATTTCTATTCGCAACAAAAGCACTCAGAAGTGATCTCCATATGACAGCATCTGGTTTCATAGGCATTTGGTGAATCAATCGCACTGCTTCATCTAAATGACCAGCACGACCAAGGAGGTCCACTAGACATCCATAATGTTCTATCTTAGTTGCACAACTAATGTCATTCTTAAGCCTGTTGAATAATTCTTTCCCCTCGTTAACTAATCCAGCATGGCTACAAGCAGATAGAACTGAGAGATAAGTAATCTCATTTGCAGTCACCCCAGATTCCAACATCTCATCGAAAAACTCAAGGGCATTTCTTCCTCTACCATGTAGTGCCAAACCTAAAATCATACTGGTCCATGAGAAAGCATCCTTCTTTATCATTCCCAAAAAAATTGTCATAGCAAAATCAAAATTCCCACTTTTAGCGTACATATCAATCAGTGCATTATTTACACCAACATCCATCGCAAAATCGGCTAACTTGTTTACATATCCATGAATGGATCTCCCAAAATCCAGAGCTCCAATATCAGCACAACCAGATAGTACAGCAACTATTGTGATTGAGGTCGGGCTGTCATCACCTTCCTTCCTCATTCTCTTAAACAGCTCCAATGCTCCAACCGGTTCTTTACCACGTACACAACCCACAATCATCACCGTCCATGAAATGGCATTCCTGTGGGACATTTCCTCAAACAACTTCCAAGCAGACTCGATTTTCTCGGAAACTACAAACCCATTCAGCAAACTAGTCCAAGTAGCTATATCCTTAACGTGCATAATATCGAATACACGTCGAGCCAACACTATACTCTCCGTTCGGCTATACATATCGATCAGAGCATTACCCACAATGGGTTCAGGTCGACTTAGAAATTTGTAGACCATGGCGTGCACCGTTTTGCCATTAATCAGGTCTTGCGTGCGAGCACAAGCAGAGAGAGCTGCAACAATGGAATGGGAATCAGGTTTAAGAGAAGTTGAGTTCAGTAAGCGTGTGAACAGAGAAAAGGCTTTGGTGGGTTGTTGTAATTGCAAGTGCAGAGAAAGAAGACAAGTCCAGGAGACAATATCTGGTTGGGGAATTTGATCGAACACCCTGTGAGCAGCAAATGGTTGGTTCAGTTTGGTATATACATTAAGTAATTTGCAGGCAAAAGATTGATGAGATTGAGTGAAGAGACCACATGTGATCGATTGAGCATGAATTTGCTTGATCAAAATTACATGGTTTGTACATTTGTCAAGTAGACGTTTCAAAGTTGTAGCTTTTAATACCAGTTTCTCACTGCTTTGAATCATCAAAGTACCAACACTTCAATATTTTGTCCGTTCACTCACACAGTTACAACTTACTAACGAAACATTTCTTTCGAGCAGGATTTATCGGAAACAACCCCTCGAATCATCAGAACATAATTTTGACTCAGCTCAACACAAGTAATTTGGGTTCTATATGGAGAGAAAAAGCCATAGATTAATCATCCGAATTATGCAGATGATGTGGTAATTTATTTATTTTTTTGTCATGTATACACAGGTGATCCTTCCGGAGTCCTTTGGTATGAGTTTGGTGTAACATATAAGATATAATTATTGAGATTATTGATAGAGATATTAGGATAAGTATTTCATATACATAGTGGATAACTTGTGTCGGAATAATTTATTTGAAATAACTAATTTTAAAATAATTACTCCCAACTAAATCACTCCTTAAAATTTGTTATGTCATATATAAAGATGATGGTATTAAGCCAAAAAGAAGTAAGGGAAGATGGTCTTCACAATCAAGAAAGCTAAATATAAGTGTATAGCAACATACCCACCAAAATCTTATAAGTGAGGTGTAATGAGTAGAATGTGCAGAAATAGAGCTTTAATGAGCTTAGCTCGTGGGGATGATCCAACCCAACCTTTTATTGTGATAGAATTGAGATAAGATTTTTCAAGTTCATTTAAAATTGTAAAATTTTTACAAATTTCATAGTGTAGATAACTAATTTCAATATATTTCCATCGTTTGCAAAATTACAAAAATCCCATAAAAATGAGTTTATCGGGATACACTGATTCACTATATATCGATTCACAAGTATCGGGATACACATGACTATGAATCACCTATGTATAAAGGATATGAATCAGGTATATTTAAAAACACATGACTATGAATCACCTATGTGTAAAAAGATATGAATCGGGTGTATAAAAAATGGGAGAAATTACATATATATACAAAAAAGTAAAATGTTTACAAAAAAAGTAGCTCATATTTTATTTACATAAAAAATAATCCAAAATTATCAAAACTATACATGACTATACAATATGGTTTGTCAAAAGTTGTAGAAAGTATACACTTCTATACAATGTATATTACGTATATATGGGCTATACATAAAATATACATTATGATACACAAATATACACCGACTATACATATCTATACAATGAGGGCTATTTTTTCGTAATTTTTTAAGTTTAGTGTCTCCCAGTGTAATTTTGACTAAAATAAATCCATGACTATGAATTACCTATGTGTAAAAGATATGACTCAGGTGTATTTAAATACACATGACTATGAATCACCTATGTGAAAAGGATATGAATTAGTTATATTTAAATACACATGACTTTGAATCACCTATGTGTAAAAAATATGAATCGGGTGTATAAAAAAATATATGAGTATGAATCACCTATGTGTAAAAGATATAAATCATGTGTATTTAAATACACATGACTATGAATCACCTATGTGTAAAAGATGTGAATCGGGAATATTTAAATACACATGACTATGAATCACCTATGCTTAGAACCAACAATATGTACACCCAATTATCCAAAGAACTCAAATTTAACAAAAAAAAATAGGGTGTATAAAAAAAAACATTCGTATGAATCACCTATGTGTAAAAGATATAAATCATGTGTATTTAAATACACATAACTATGAATCACCTATGTGTAAAAAATATGAATCGGGTATATTTAAATTAGATACACATGATTATGAATCATCCATGCTTCAAACCAATAATTTGTACACCCAATTATCCAAAGAACCCAAATTTAACAAAAAAACCTAAAATTCCAACAAAGTAAAACCCTAAATAAAGTAAAAATACAAAATTCCACAAAAAAAAAACAGGAAGCAGAGGAAGCGAGGAGGAGAGAAGAGGAAGAAGCAGAAAAAACAATAAGCAGAAGAAGCGAGGAGGAGAGAAGAGGAAGAAGCAGCAAGAAGGCAAAAGGAGCGAAGTGAAAAGAGGGATTTTGAAAAATTTTAAAACTGGTAGGGAATATTGAAAAATAAGTCGTGTAAGTTGGTAAATTTTCCTTTAAAATTAGAGTTATAAGTTTGACCCAGCTAAACCCTTGGCCTTGAGGCGTGTAATCAGGGTTGGGTCAGGTTGATTTATAGATAAAAAATATTATTTAATTTAATTCAAATAATTAAAATTATAAGGCATAATTGTTCTTAGTTTATAAGTTTTTTTTTTAAAAAAAATCCTTTACTTGTTTATTTATAAAAAAGATTATTATTTTTATTTTACCATAGGATGATTTAAATCATGATAATCGTTTGTCATATTTGACTTGAAAATATTCTCATTTTTTGATGTTATATGTTTTAGATATGAGATTGTAATTGAAAACACCTCTAATCATATGCATAATGCATATTATGATTGAATTGTTACGTTTTTCCATATAATTTTGTTAGACATGTTAAAAACTTAATATATTGAAGGAATTTTAAATTTGAATTTAGATTAAAAAGATAAAGAAAAGGGTTAGTTTGCCCCAACTTGCGACCCTTCTAGTGTTAGGTTGGGTTAGTCATTTCAAGATACTTTCAAATGAAGAGTTCACCCATCCCAACTCTTTAAATTCCTTGATCCATGAGACTTGGGTTGGCTAACCAGTTTTGATAATTCTATACACAAATCTTACCACTACCTCATGAAGGCAGAGATGTTGTTTTTGAAGGACCTCACTTAAGTGCAACAATTCCGGTATAAAGAAACTGAGACAACGGAGAGAATCATCATATCATATCATATCATATATTACTAAAAGTAGGAAGATCCTAACCTCAAAGTTGGATTACTATTTTACCTCTACATTAAATCAACATACTATAAAATATTTAATTAATAAATAATATTCATATCATGTTATACTAATACTATTATTAATATATATTAAAAGTGAAAAAGTATTTAGTCAAAAGTTGAAAGATAAAAATATTCATAAAAAATTGTTAGACTTTTTGTGTGTGCGCGCGTGTGTATATATATATATACTATGACTAACATTCCTATTTATACCTTTTCTAATAATTTTGGCCTTTTCTCTTTATTTATCATTTACCTTTTTTAACTTTTTTTTTTTATAAAAAACATTTATTTTTAATTAGGCGGAATAACCTGGGAGACTCTTATACTTGATTCCGTTTGTCACCTAGACCCTTCTAGTCAGGACTTTGTCAACTGAATCATCGTACCTACTGAAACGCGACATTTTAAACACTTATTTGACCTGGAAATGGTGCGTGACTTACAAACGAGCACACGTAAATTTTCAAGTCATTTAAAAATTTCACATAAGAAATGACATATGAAAATTTATTTCCACATAGCAATAAACATTTCTTTTCTCTTTCAAAAGTTTCTTCACCTTGTTCTTCCACCTTTCAAGGTTCTAAATCATACTAAAAAAATTCTAATCTTTCTTCATCATACAAACCCATTTTTGATCTGGGTTTTCAATTTAGAGAGATTGTTTCTCTTTTGTTTCTAATTATTTTTGTTTTAGGTTTTTGATGAATGGGTGATTTTCATTTTAAAAAATAAGGAAAAGTGAAATTGAAAAAAATTTGATAATGGAGAGGATGGTGATACAACAAATGGAGATCTGCTATTTTCAAAAAGGTTAGTTGTGTTATGAACCTTGAAATAGAAACCTAACAAATCTTATCACAATTTTAAATTTATTTCATAAATTCACAAAACTCATTTATTATTCTCAAAGCTTTGTCAAGTTTATCAATGGAGCTTTTCAATTTTTGAATACTCACTATTGTCCTTCACATTAACTCATGTAAAATACGAAAAATACTCACGAAATTGAGATTGTAGGATGAAAATGTGGCAAAATTAAACAAAAAGGAGCGAGGATGTGTTGATTTGCAACAAAAGACCGAAATTTTGAGAAAGTATTTGGGGGTGGGACAATGATGCTAGGGAGAAGAAAAAAAGGGTGAGAATGGTAAGTGGATCCAAAGAAGAAGGAATTAAAGGATAGAACGGGAAGAAAAAACTTGGTTGTTTGGGTTTTATGGCCGGGGGGGGGGGGGGGGGGGGGGGGGGGGGGTGGGGGGTTTGAAAAAAATGACTTCTTCTTCTTTCTTTTTTTTGGGCATTTTTTATTTTATTTTTTAATATAAAATATTGACTCATTCGCTTTTGAAATGCGTGGAATCACGCATTCTTCCAAGTCATCAATATTATTGTCACATATGTTTGGTCAATGGTCAGAGGAGTTTAAAATATTATATTTCGGTGAGTTTAAGGGTTCAATTGACAAAGTCCTGAGTAGAAAGGTCTAGGTGACAAATAGAACCAAGTACAAGGGTCTTCCAGGTCATTCCTCCTTTTAATTAAGATGATGTTAAATGAAAAGACCTTACTTTTATTTTTCCTTAGAAACATCAACACACTTGCAACTTCAACCATTGTCAAATACTACTATTAATTGTTGGTAATTAATGATACACGACTACAAGAAAGAGCAAAACCCCCTATTAAATAGAAGTTTCCAATCGTTTGGTTATCTTTTGCCTAAATAAAGTGCAACAATTTATTTTAATGCTTTTAACATGCCAATTATGTGCTACCTTATTTAAATCTTTCATTTTTTTTTTGTATTAAATGAACGGAAAAGGATCAAAATTACCTTTAAAGTATTTGAAATAGCTCACATATATCCTTTAACTAATTATGGACTCAGAGTTATCCTTTCCGTCAAACTATTGGGCCTCTTTTACCTTCCACATCCAAGTCTCTGTTTGGACTCATATGTGGCATCCAATGTGTGAAGGGTTTTTCCACATGAACGTCCACATAGGCATTCCATTTAGGATCCGCCCTTAAAAACCCGAATCCGCCCTTAAAAAACCCAACTCATTGAAAGATCCCTAACTTAAAAAGGGATCTAGTTATTTTCGCCCCTTAATTCCCCACAAACGTCACAACCCTAATTACTCCTTTTTATTTCTTCATCAATTCGGCTTGCATGGAGATTCCATAGGAGTTTACGCAGTTCATCGACTTCAAAGGAATATCTGTGACTTTATCTTTGTAGGTTAGTAAATGATTTATTTTATTTTTACTACTTTTATGATTTTTAGTTAGGGTTTTCGATTTGTGGTCGTCTTCTGATATGTTAGAGTAGTGAACAACTATTTGTTTATTTTGAGTTCAAATAGTACTTTTTATGTAATTTTGGGTCTGATTGCTTTGTGCATTGGGATGAGTTACGATGTTGTTTTGTTTTTAGAATTTTGTATTGTAGATGGTTGTCCTTTTCTAATTTGTGATATAAAATAGTAGTATTCATGTGGTTTCGTGTCTTATGGTATTATGGTCTGGTAGTTGAGAAGTTCTTTTCCTCTATCTTTTATGTTGTAATAAATAGGTAGTCCTTTTATGCTTTTATTTTCTTTTAGTTTGGATTCTCTCGTAGATGGTTGTTCTTTTTTGATTTTCTGATATAAAATAGTAGTATTCATGTGGTTTCATATCTTATGCATCATTTATTATGGTCTAGTAGTTTTGAAGTTCTTTTCCTCAATATTGCAATAAACAAGTGCTAGCTCCCTTCATGCTTTTGTTTTCTTTTAGTTTGGATTCCCTTATAGATGGTTGTCCTTTTTTGATTTTCTGATATAAAATAGTAGTATTCATGTGGTTTGAAGTTCTTTTCCTCTATTTTTTATGTTGTAATAAACGGGTGGTCTCTTATGTCTATGCATTATTTATTATGGTTTGGTTTTTTTCTTTTAGTTTGGATTCCTTACTTTATTGATCTTAGGGCTATTTATGTCTATTTTTTTCCAGTTCAACATGAAAAATCTTACTGTTGACCTTATGTTACATTATGGGGGGGTAAGTGGATTAAAAAATCCCAACTAATATATGATAAGAAGTATGTGGCTACTAAGAGAGATATGGATCCAGATCACATAGACTATGATAAGATAGTGGAAGAGTATACAAAAAATTTTGATTTTCTGCTAGTGAAGCAACAACTTGTGAAAGGGCCTTCTGAAAAATTTTACTTGGTTGAAGGGTCTGAGGGTATTAGGAAACTCCAATACTTATTAAATAAACAGTTTAAGGTGGTTCATTTCTTTGTTGTTGATGATTTTGAAGAAACTATTTTTGCTCCAAATATTATTCACTATAGTGAAACATATTTAGTGGAGTGTGAATATGACACTAATGTTGAGTCAGAAAGTGATTCTAGTGATAAGGAAAAGTCAGATGATGATAAGTATAACTTTGAGGAATTAGAGATCATTAAGATGCAAAAGAGTAGAGAAGTAAATGAGAAGCTTACTTATTACAAGGAACTTTTCATCCCTACATGTTCAAGGACTTGAATGAGGCAAGAAAAATTGTGAATTTCTATGTCTTGCAAATGCCAAACTTATAATAGTGGAAAAAAGTGACAGAACCAGATTGAGGTATAGATGCATGATTGCTTGTCCATTTGTCCTTCTTCTTTCAAAAGATGGCAAGGGTCCATGTTTTAGGATTAAAACATTGAATACCAATCACAATTGTGAGAATGCATTTAAAAATCGTAGAGCTTGCACAAGTACTTTAGCATAGTATTTCAAGAGTAAATTGCAGAATAATCCTCAGTACAAGCTTAAGGATATGAGACAAGACTTGAAAGATCAATTCAACTTGAATGCTAAGACCTCAAAGTTGAAAAGGGCCAGAAGGATGTCCCTTCAAAAAATGCAACGCAACTTCTTTGTCACGACCCAACTTCTCAGGTCATGATGGTGCCTGACATCTATTTAGCCTTTATAAAGCATCAACTGCAGGGATCAATAAAATTATCTCTGAGTTACAACAACATATTGATACTGTACTTGGGAAATTTTAGTAGCTTTATTGGTTGGCTAACTAAACTTTTATCTTATCGGTGAGGGTACAGTTCCCCACCGTGTAATCTCCTTACCGTACCCCTTTTAAAAATAAAATAAAATAACTATAGCTACTGTACCTGAAACTCAATAGGCATCGTGATTTTTCCTATTTTTGATACATCATCACACTGAATACACGAGAAGTATATATCCTTCAATTTGTATTGTAGTTTCTGTACATTTTCACTTCTCATCTTCGTATAAAAAATTTCAACTTGTTTGAAGCTACCGTGAGTTGAATCTCATAACTCATCTTTCGAGAGGTCTCTAACATTTCCATCTGTCCTCCAAGTTTGTTGAGAAGACGAACAACGAAGTAGAGATTCTCTCTCGAGATGTAGCACGAATACTTTCTAACAATCTTTTGTCTTTGAAGAAACTGAGGCTCGTCTTGCCAAATGCATAGATGCAATAAGTCTTCCATATAACCAAACATACCAAAGTAAAGCGTTAAGTATGGAGGTTTTTCTCCTATGTCTTTGTCTCTCGACAATCTATGTAGAGAAGCTCCCATTTTTCCCCACTTCATTATTGAGTTTTCAACACTTCAATCCATTCCACACAACCATATGTCACCATCCCTCAGATAACGCTAGCTAGCCTCAGGTAAGAATAACAAATGCACAAGGACTAACAACTGTATACAAAAGTATATATCAAAGCCAAATACACCACGTTCCAATCAATCATAAGTACTCTGACCCTATATTGATTTGTAAGATATATACTTCTATATACGATTGTTAGTCCTTATGCATTTATTATCCTTACCTAAGGCTAGCTAGTGTTATCTGATGAATTGACATACGGTTGTGTGGAATGGATGGAAGTGCTGAAAACTGAATTGTGAAGTGGGGAAAGATGGGAGCGTTTCTATATAAATTGTCAAGAGACAAAGGCATAGGAGGAAAGCCTCCATACTTAACACTTTACTTTGGTATGTTGGATTATGGAGGACTTATTGCATCTATGCATTTAGGAGGACAAGCCTCAGTTTTTTCAAAGACAAAGGATTGTTAGAAAGTATTTGTGCTACATCTTGAGAGAGTCTCTACTCCGCTGTTCTTCTTCTCAACAAACTTGGAGGACAGATGGAAATGTTAGAGACCCCTCGGAAGATGAGCTATGAGACTACATTGAAATTTTTTATACGAAGATGAGAAGTGAAAATATACCGAAACTACAATACAAACTGAAGGATATATACTTCTCGTGTATTCAGTACGATGAATGTACCAGCGATGCTTGTGTGAGCATTAAGCCAAGCAATTTGAAAGAAAAAATATTAGTTGCCAACATTTATTTCTTCCCACACAATATAACATATATATAATTCCTTCATTTAGTACGAAAAGACAATGAAAATGAAAGGTATTAGAAACAGACAACACATAATTGACATATTAAATACAATAAATTAATGTATTTTTACTTTGGCTAAAGCTAACCAAACAATAGTAAAAACTTTTGTTTAATAGGGAGTACTATGGCTCTTTTTTGTATGTTGCTACCTTTATTACCAGCACATATTAATAATAAAATATATTTATCAATGAATGTATAGCCTATAAATGTACGGGTGTAACTGCTAAAAAAAATAAAGTTATAAAGTTTTTGAACATGTGAACTCGAGATGTTTTCATTTTTCAATATTTTAAATAAAAATAAATGTAACTTTTGAAAATTTTAAAATTAGTTAAGAAGGGAAATTAGGAAGAAAAATGATATATATGAATTATTAAATGTAATTAACTTTTTAAACTTTCAACTTTTAAATTAAAAGTAATTAAGACTATATAATAAATTACTAATTTATTAATTTATTAGATTATGATTTAATGTAGGGGCAAAATGGTAATCTAACTTTTGCCTAACATTCCTCTTACTTTTAGTTATGATATGATGATAATATGATGAGTAAAGGAGGTATTTGAACGTCCGTGTGGTTAGACTGCTAAAGTAAGCTTCGCTGCCAAGTTTAGGGGAAAAATATACTAAGGATTAGGAACATTCTCAAACTTGCTTACAAATTTCATTTAGACGTTTGAACTATGGCTTGTTCTAATTAAGCATCGGAATACATGATAAAATGTTCTTACTAGACATTATTAGTTCAAACTTTTTTCTCTTTCACCTAAGTTGGAATTATATGAAGCTAAGTATGTCTGAAGGTGGATTGAGTTACTGTAGCTCTATGTTACTAATGGTTACCAATTTGTATTGATCTGAATTTGGGTGATCAACAGCTAGGTCTATTTTTTCTAAATCATTTGTAGAAGACTTTGGGTATGGTATTTATTGGTGCTCTCCAGTTATTGGATTGACCATTACATGAGGCCAAAAATATCTATGTCATAGGATAAAGTCATCACAAATTGAGTGATTGGGTTTAAGGAGAGTTTGTGGAATTGTCTGAATATGCTGGATTGATATATTTCTCATTCAGAATAAAATATCGGTTACTTTTCTTTCCTCTTTTAATTCAACTTCTTTATTACGGGAGGAAATTCAGCCAATTTACAGCATACGTATATGCATCTAGTTATAAGCTGAAAGTTGTGGATTTATATTGAATTGCAATGTCTGCATACGCACAACGGTGGTATGCCTGAAGGTGGATTGAGTAACCTGTAATTTTGTGGTTCTCGACATAAAGTAACAGCTCCATGGAAAAAGAGATGGAGAATTGATACCCCTGTCATATATATTTGATGACTCCCTTGTTGGAACAAATGTGATCGTTCTTCTATTCTAATACTACTCTCTTGAAGATGACAATTATCTCTCTTGCAAATTTTTAACCTTTGTTTGTTAATTGTCAAGTGGAAGTCTCATATTTCTGTTTGTCAGAAAAAGATTCGCCAAACATCTCTCCCTGGCAGTGCTAAAAATCTTTCATTTTCATGAATTTTGTCACTTGAAATGAAATATGCAGCAATTGCAAAATCAGAAAGAAGAAGTTTTTATTCAAAATGCATGTAGGAAGCCACATCTATTACAATATTTAACTATGCCCTCAATCTCCTCAGTCTCCCAGAAATAACAAATTAAGTCATGTTTGAAGATTGTGAATGGCAGAAAGCCACGTCTTACAATATTTCTCCTCCTACTCCTCCTGCCACTGCTGCTTCTCCTCCTCCTGCCACTGCTGCTTCTTCTCCTCCTCCTACTTCTGGTTCTTCTTCTCCTCCTCCACCTCCTGCTTCTTCTCCTCCTCCTCCTGATGATGATGATGACGACGATGATGATTCTCCTGGTGAATTTTCTTCTGGGATGGGAATACCTGTACAAAGTTATATAAAAAAATTGAGAAGAATTGTAAATGATTTAAACTTGTTTCAAGTAAAAAAGTAGACCTAGAAATTAGAAAACGCCACTGAAGTCAAACAAACAAGGCACACAATATCTCTATGAAAATGTCCATTGGCTCAGTTAAGATGTTTTAAGCATAAATTTGAAAGGAATAGCTATTCCTGACCATAAGTCTCATTTAGGGCATCACAAGAAGTAAAAAAACAAAATTGAACTGAAACTAAGTGGTACCTTCAATAATAAATCTTCTGATGCCATCCAAATTTGCGGCAATATACGCCTGATCATCAGGCGTTATATTATTAAAGGGTGTCCAATGGACAGAAGCTAACGTTGAATGGAAGCAATGCATGGGATAGTTAACACTGCGCAACACTGCAGCATTTTCGTACACCTGGATATTTGTATCATACTCATATAGTTCATAATCATGTGCCGCATGACGTTGTACCAGAAAAGACACTGGCTTGCTGTCGATCCAGACTGGAAAGCCATTCAAAATGGCTTGCCGACGTAAAATGAAGTTGTCCATTGGTTGGGAAACCCTCCAACGGTTGCTTGCACTGTCATAAGCAGCAGTGACTATGTACCTTCTGAAAATGCATACAAGGGTAAGTAAATCTTGCGCCATCCCTAGCCATATATCCTGACCCAACGAAATTTTACCGTAGCTGAGATCATAATGATCAAGAAACTCAGGACGGTCAATTAGTATGGCCTCTTCTCTCTTTGTATCAAAAGCTATAACACTACCATCCTTTCTGAGCCAATACAGAGAATCACGCCAATAAACACAAGGACTACCAAAAGGTAAAGATAGGAAAGCGTCGGTTCTCAGTTGGACTTGACGCCATAAGCCAGGTTGATCGGATGAAAGTACATGAAATTTGTAGAACAAGTTAGAATTTTCAACCAGGTTGCTGATTGCTACCAATTTGTATTGATCTAAAGTCAGGTAATCAACAGCCAGGCCGATTTCTTGTAAATTGCTTTTAGAAGGCATTGGGTATCGGATCAATTGATGCTCTCCAGTTATGGGATTGAAAACACAGTAACACCTAGTTCGTTCAAATTCCAAGAGAATCAGACCGTTACATGAGGCCAAAACCTCAATATAATCAGGAAAAGGCGTCACAGATTGAGTGATTGGGTTTAAGGAGATTTTGTGGAATCTTCTTAATACTGAGGAATATATGAGTTGGGTAGAAGTGTCTTTTTCACGTTGGACCAAAATTTGGAGAAAATTAGGATGAGAAATCATACTATTAATCTCCGGGGATAGAAGTTTACATTGAACCGCAAACTTCAAAGGCAAGCGGGAGATGATCTGCCAAAGCAAAGCCTCGTCAAATGCCATAATATATTTCTTCTGCTCTGTTTTCGTTTGTTATTAGGTTGGAATTTTGCTAGTCTATTTATATCCAACTTCTAAAGGGTGTGTCATTTAAATGGAAGGATGTAATTTCAATTTGTCTTACTCTTTTCAAATTTATCAAAAATTTCTTAAAAAGTCACTTGTTAATACATAAGTTATTCTCTCTTCCATAAATTAAGTTATTTAATGTCATTCAAACTTTTTCCATAAAAAACCTAACAGATTCCTTAGAAAAAAAAGAAGAGATAAATTTTGAATCATAAATTAAGCTAATTAATATCAATAAACCTATTTTTCATTAAAAAAAAAAAAACTCATTGGATTCCTTTATAAAAACAAATTCAAATTTTGAATTCAATATCATTGGATTCCTATTTTATTTTCGTGGTTGATGCTATCGAAGAAATCATAATTTGGTTAGTTCCTTGTTTTCTTAGTTCTATTTGGTTAGTTCTGTTTTCATTTTTATTAGAATATATTTTTCCAGAGGTGTCAAAATGGCCTAGCCCAACCCCACCCAGTCCAAGTCTCGCGGGCCAAAAAATCTGAAGGGCTAGGATGGTTAACCCTTCATTTGAAAGGGTTTTGAAATGGCCAACCCCCAGCCCAACCCTAGTAGGGTCACGGGTTGGAACGGGCTGACCCTTCGTTTTTTTTTAAAAAAAATCTATCTAAATTTAAACTTAAATTCCATCAACAAGTTAAGTTTTTATTTTATTATGTCTAACAAAATTATATGAAAAAATATAATAATTACAATCATAAAATGCATTATATTAGTGGTGTTTTTAATTATAATTTCATACACGAAATATATAACATCAAGAAATGAGAAGATTTTCAAATAAAATATAACAAACAATGATCATGAATTTGAATCATC
>JBCEWC010007663.1:0-21101 GCA_038996855.1 Solanum aculeatissimum | reverse complement strand
CTCTGCGTAGTCAAGGGATGTCACAATATCTCAACCTTGCCACCTCCACGTGGTCAAGGGGTTTTAAAAAGTGGTATAATATCACCTTTTCCACCTCTGCATGGTCAAAGGGTTTTAGAAAAGGTGTTACATATCTCAACCTTGCCACCTACATGTGGTTAAGGGGTGATACAAATGCAACATGGAATGAAATCATGTTAATGCCACAAATTAATGTATATGACAATAATATGATAAGACAACTGATGAACAATAATCATATCATCAAAAAGGAAACTGTCACAATTGGTACCACAAGTCATCCACATTCTCAAATCACGACACTTTCACTAATAACAAAATATACCAATAACATTGGACTTTGAAAGTCTCAAAATATGTACATGAGTCCCACAAAGTACCTCAAATACTATCAGTTACCACAATGTTTCCCAAATGATTTCACAAGTCTCATAATATCACAAAGACATCCAAAAGTATCTCGAAAGCTAAGGGTTCATCTTAATTTACCAACAACTTCACAATTACCCCGATTTCAATACAATTGATACCACATTTCTCCAAAATATCATCAAACCAAACCATTTATCATAAAATAGTCCAATTCTTACCATTATCACATAGACAAATCCAAATCAGTCCTAAAAAGATTAACTGAACCTACCTTGATGTCGAAATCGCATTTGAACCAAGCTTCTAGACACTCCAATTCTCAAAAATGAGCTCGAATCAATCAACCATTATTAAGAACAGATAACATGCGTCAAAAGATAAATTTTGATACCCATATTGGCACGAATTGGATCCAGAGACAATTATCAAAATTAGGGCTAAATTTTGAGGTTCGCAAATCTAGAAATAAATTAGAAATTATGATTCTACAATAGAAAAGGAGATTTTGGGTGAAAACCCCACTGAAATTGAGCTCAAATTGAATAAGAAATCATCAGTCAAAGATTGAGAAAATAGTCAAATAACCCCCTAACCTATTGTCAAATTTCCAACTACACACTCATACTTCACGGGGGTCCTATTACCCCACTGAACTATTTTAAAGTAAATTATTCCCAATCTAAAATGCTATTACCAGTCACGTGTATTATGGTGAGACACACAAGCTTGACACGTGTATTTCACCAGATAATTATTATTTTTATTTTTTTTACACCTTCTTCTTCCTTTCTTTCCCAAGTTATTTTTTCAATCCTAAACTACCATTTTTATCTCAAGATTTTTTTATATGTCTAATAAATCAAAATCTAACTTAATGAAGACCTTAAACCTTAATATAAAAATCAAAACAAAAAATTGCACTAATTTTATACTATTCTTATGGTTCTACAAAGCTTTGAACAAACCCAAAAATGGCAATAACCTTATACTTCCTATCCTCACACCCTCTCATTTTAACACACACCTTTTAGTAGGTAAAAAAGAAACTTGTAACGTCAATTTGAAAAATTCCCCTATCTTTTTCATTTTTTCTCTCTCTAAAAATTTTATGAATAGTTTATAATTTGAGTTTTTTATTTTGATTCTCATTAGGTTGTAAGAAAAAATGGAGGATTCATCTTCACAAATGTAGAAAAAGTTATTTTCGTTTTAATTTCTTCTAATAAGTTAAAAAATAGTTACCCAATTACTTCTCTCTTCTTGTTACTCTTTAGTCAATGACTTAAAAAATCAATTAATGAGTATGTTGTTTTAAAAACTAGGTTTAATTTATTAGATGTGTTCTAAATAAGTTTATTGAAAAATTATTTGTTTATAAATTACACTAATTACTGAAATTTTTTATGACAGACCTCCATTGATAAATCTTCAACAGTGATAATGGTGGAGGAGTTGTAATGACCTCAAACGTTACTTTTGGTATTTTTGACTTAATTATAATTTTGCTCTTCCCGAAAGTTGTCTTGGATCATCTTTGGATAAGTCTAAAAGTTGAATTTTTCTATTTCTTTGGAAAGCTCCTACTAAGATGAGAAATTCCCCGATAAAGCTTCTAAATCTTGTAAAAAGTTGGAGTTTTGCAAAAGAAAGAGTTTTAGAAGGCTTAAAGTTGGAAATTTTGAGTTTTGAGGTCATTTTGAGTTTTGAGTGTCAGAATTCGATTTTATCAATTTTATCAGTTTTGAAATGCCAAATCTCATCTACGAGAAATTACAAAACTAAATTCAGAGTTAAAACAGAGATTTTAGGTCCAAAGTTGCATTTTCAGTTCAATTTGGATCATAAGTTTGACTTTGGTCAACATTCGAAGTTTGGGAGCTTGCATCGAAATTCCGCCAGTTCTAGTAGTTTTGAATGATGAAATTAATAGTAAAAATGCCTTCGTTGTAATTTTTAGATCTTCCAAGAATATTTTGAGTTTTTGAGTCTGAAACTAGTTTATTTGAGTTGCATTGGTAACAGCATCGTACAAACCCCAAAATAAAATTTTGACTTTTTCATTGAGTCTGGATCGCCGTTTTTGGTTTGGATACATATTTGGTTTGTGAAATTCTGATTTTGGATGAGTTCCGAGTGCTACTTTTGAGTTTTATATATTTGCTGATTTTACTAGTGCATAGTATCTGGTGCAACTACTCTTCTACCCATTCGCGGACCTGGTCCCCCAATAGGTTCTGCACTTGTGGACTTGGTCTCTGCATTTGTGGACCTGGTTTCTGCATTCGCGGAGAGTTGGACTTGGTTAGGCTCCGCGCTCGCGAACCTGGTCCCTGCATTCACGCAGAGCAGTTCGCTGGGTAGTTTTAAAAACCCAAGGGATACCATTTTTACTCCATTTTCGAACTTCCAAGATTTTTAGGCGATTTTGAAGAAAGGTTTTTGAAGATCTTTGTTGAGTAAGTGTTTCTAATATTATATTAATCATTTTTCTTAAGATTTGTCTTGATTTTGTCCCAAATTTCATTATTTAAATGTCCAAAATTAGGAATTATGGGGGTTTGATTCTGAAACTTTAAATGAGGACTTCTTACCCATTTTAAATTCGATTTTAGTGGGATTTTCACCCTTGGATCCCATTTTTCACATAGAACTCGATTTTAAATTAAAATTTTGGATTTCCAGCAACTTTTCCAGCATGAAATTTTTACCCTTTTTCCTCTAAATTAAATTAATTTTTGTGTCATTAGACTCGTTATGTGTCATATCTAAGGGACTCTGGTTGGGGTGAAGGCATCATTGAGAAATCTATGATAATATATTTGAATAGATTTTGGTGAGTTGGAGTATCGTAGGAGGAGAAAAGTAGTGATTTTGACTTAATTCAGGATTTTATTTGAGGCAAGTGGACTTCCAACCTTTTGTTAAATATAAATGAACCTTGTATGCTCCTATGTGTATGGAATTGAGTACTTTGGGAATAGAATTGTATTATCGTAGGCTTGATCACGACATGTTGATTAGAAAAATTGTTCATATAGTGGCTTATTGACTATCAATTAATTGTGTATTTGAGATCTTGTGAGTCATTCGGTATGGATAAGGGGATGGTGCTTATATTGTGATATGATTGATATATTGACACTTTGATGATATTGAGACACTTGAAAATTTATCTGTTTCTATGTTGAAATGCATATTATATATATATATATATATGGACATCTAGCATATTTCATCTCCTTCAATATGATTATTTGCCATTATTACATGTTGCTTGATGATCCATTGTTGATGAAAAGCTTAAGGGAAATGGTTTTGGCTAGAAAAAGAAAAAAAAGATGAAAGGGAAATGGTTTCGACCTTTATGACATGAGCCGATGACATTGTCAGCCATAATCATAAATACAAGGTCCATGTTCGCCCCCATGGGTTTTGACTGAGGAAGATAACCATATCTGATCAGCGGATGTGTATTCTAGGACAGACATGCATTGTAATTGATTGGCATTGCTTTGCACTATATCCATCTCATGGCATCCATTCCATTTTATATCACATCTGGTTGATATAGTTGTATATCGTTTATAAGGTTGTATACTTATTATATCCTTGATCTTGATGTATTTGTTGGGTCTATCTATATGTTTTTATGTTGAGATACTATTCTAGATGATGAGTATATCCATATAACTATGATTTGTACACTATATTGTGCTGGGACTTTTGTGAGTGCAGGTTTGTAGTTCGACGGATTGTGGTTGGGATTTGAGAAGTTACTTGTGTTCTTCATTACTTTACTTTAGGTTAGTTCCATTTCGGTGAATACCCTATTGTTTGGTGCTCACCCCTTGCTACATTTTTGTAGGTTGCGAACCCGATCCATATTGCTAGATTTCTCTCTTTCGAATTTGAGTTTCTGGACTTTTTTTAAGGTAGCTATCTATGTCTTCAGAAGGCCTTTAAAGATCTCATCCTATGTTTTGTTCTATTTGGTAACTAGACATTTATGGCTTGTATTTCTTTTGAGTATTCTACATTCAGAGGTTTGTACATGTGACACCAGTTCTTGGGATAGTTGTATTATGCTTTCTTCTGTTTATTTATATTATTAGACTATTTTCTTCTACTTTTGTGATTATTGATAAGTTGCTAGGTTTTGGGATGACTCGCCTGGGTGGGATAGGTGAGTGTCATCACACCCAGCTTTTGGGTCATGAAAATTTGGTATCAAAGCTCCAGGTTTGTAGGTCTCACATGTGTACAAGCCCAGTCGAGTAGAGTCTTAAGGATCGATGTGGAGACGTTTGTTGCTTATCCTTAAAAGGATACAGAGACTGTTAGAAAAATTCCATTTTGTTTCATTCAAGTATGGTTTCATTTAAGTGTTGAGTGTTTGTGTGTCCTTTGATATATGGCAAGGACCAGCGCTATCGCCGCTTTAGGACGAGGAGAGGTTTCCCCTGATGTTACTATTGATACCCCAGTTAGGGGTAAAGGCCGAGCTAGAGGACGAGCCAGAGGCCGGAGCAGAGGAGCCACCAGTGAGGGATTATGATTGGGGTATCTCCCTCGAGCCAACTTTGGAGCCTACACAAAAGCAGGTTCCATAGGAGTTTGTTGCAGCACCTGTACTTCAGGATACGTTATTGAGGGTTTTGAGTGTGTTGGAGACTTTGGGGTAGGTAGGTAGCCCAATTGATACTCCTGGTACTTCACAAACTCGAGTTGCGATTCAGCCTCAGGATCAACAGCAGGCCCTCGAGGCCAAGGTTCAGGTAGAGTAGCCACTCGCAGCTCTGATTATTAAGATTCAGCAGCGTAGATATGCGAAGTTCTGGAAGATGGAGCCACCTCAGTTCTAAGGTGGCAATACTGAGAATGCACATAAGTTCTTGACTACTTGTAGAGAGTTTCTTGATATTGTGGGCTTAGCAGATACACACGGTGTGAGATATGTTACCCTCCAGCTCCGTGGGCTAACCAGGGAGTAGTGGAGGACTTACTCAGGATCCCTTCCAGTTGGGTCTCCTCAAATGACTTGGGAGACGTTCTTTGATGCTTTCTATGATTGGTTTGTCCCTTGGAGCATCGAGAAGGAGAGTCAGTTGATATTTGAGAGTTTGAGGTAGGGCACCTGACAGTTTCAGAGTATGAGGTTCGCTTCTGCCAGTTGGCCCGTCATGCTATAGTTATACTTTCGACCGAGGGAGAGAAGGTTCATCAGTTTGTGAGAGGGTTGGTTTATTCGATCAAGCAGTCTATATTCTGGGTAGCTAGAGATGGAGCTTTCTTCCAGTCAGTGGTTAGTGCTGCAAAGGGGGTAGATTGATGCAGCGAGAGGAGTTTGGGGACCCCAAAAGGGTTCGTACTTCGGTACAGTACTCAGGTGCTTCATCTGGGGGAAGAGGTATGGTCAGAGGAGGTAGTTCTTTTCAGCATTGTGGGGTTTATGTAGCCTTGCCAGTTTCAAATAGGGGACGAGGGTCCTGTGATTCCTATAGCTCAAGGCAGAGTTCATTCGGTTCTCAGCAGAGGCCTATAGGCCGGGGAGACTATAGCATCCCTCTCACTTCTTCACAGTAGTGTTTCACCCTGAGATCTTTCTATGGGTGTGGATCTCCTGATCATTTGATTCGTCAGTGCTCTAGATAGACTCATTCTAGGGCCCACCATTCATATTCCACAATATCGGTTAGAGATTCGGCACCACCAATTAGAGGTTCAGCCCCACAAATTAGAGGTCGTGGTAGAGGTTAAACTGATAGAGGTGGACATACTAGTAGTAGGGGAGCAGGTGATATCTTCATTCAATCAGGTGGTATAGGGTCAGTTCCTTCGAGTGGAGGTCGAGGTGCCCATTATTATGCTTTTCCAGGCAGGCTCGAGGCTGAGGCCTCAGATATTGTGATCACAGGTATTATTTTGGTTTGTCATCATCCTTTATCTGTCTTATTTGATCTTGTCTCTACTTATTCTTATGTGTCTATTTATTTCTCATTAGGGTTTGAGTTGTCTTGTGATACCATGTTTGAGCCTGTTCATGTTTCGGCCCTAGTAGGAGAGCCCTTAGTAATAGATCAGTTGTAGTGATCCTGTCTTATTACTTTGGCAGGTTATGAGACTTGGGTGGATATGATTATATTGGATAAAGTAGATTTTGATGTTATTCTGGGTATGGATTGACTATCTCCTTATCGTCCTATTCTTAATTGTTATACCAAGACTGTTACCTTAGCCATGCTAGGTAGACCGAGGATTGAGTGGACTAGTTCAAAGAGTTCCTACCTTAGTAAAGTTATATCTTATATTCGAGCCCAAAAGTTGATCGATCGATGGTGTTTGGCTTATTTGGCTTTTATTCGTGATACTATTGTTGAGTTACATTCTATGTAGTGTATTTCGGGTGTTGGTGAGTTTCCAGATGTATTTCCTACAGATTTACCGAGAGTCTCTCTTGATCGAGATATTGATTTTGCTATTGACCTTGAGCTGGGCACCAAGCCCATTTTTATCACTCCCTACCGTATGGATCTAGCTAAGTTGAAAGAGTTTTAGGAGCAGTTTCAGGATCTATTGAGTAAGGGCTTTATTCGCCCTAGCATTTCACCTTGGGGTTCCCCAGTTCTGTTTGTTAAGAAGAAAGATGGGTCTATGAGGATGTGTATTGATTATAGATAGTTGAACAAAGTGACTGTCAAGAACAAGTATCTTTTTTCTCGCATTGATGATCTGTTTGACCAGCTTTAGGGAGCTGGATTGTTTTCTAAATTGACTTGAGGTTTAGGTATCATCAGCTTTGTATTCGGCCTTCACATATTCCCAAGACAACTTTTCGGACTAGGTATGGCCATTATGAGTTTCTTGTTATGTCTTTTAATTTGACTAATGTCTCTGTAGCAGTTATGGAGTTGATGAATGGGGTGTTCCGATCGTATCTGGATTTGATTGTAATTTTGTTCATCGATGATAGTTTGGTTTATTCCAAGACTGAGGGGGACCATGTGAGGCATTTAAGGATTGTGCTCCAGAGGCTTAGGGAGGAGAATTTGTATGCAAAATTCTCCAAGTGTTAATTCTAGTTGAGTTCGGTAGCTAAGTTCGAAAGCATTCTTGGGACACGTGGTATCCAAGGAGGGTATTCGAGTTGATCCAGTAAAGATTGAGGTCATTCAAGGCTGGACTAGGCCTACTTTAGCTATA
Source organism: Solanum aculeatissimum (assembly GCA_038996855.1). Lineage (NCBI taxonomy): Eukaryota > Viridiplantae > Streptophyta > Magnoliopsida > Solanales > Solanaceae > Solanum > Solanum aculeatissimum. The sequence continues at coordinate 13,508 of JBCEWC010007663.1, read as the reverse complement.
GAGATTCGCAGTTTTTCGGGCTTGGTTGGTTATTGTCGCTGCTTTGTTTAGGGTTTCTCTACTATTACAACTCCATTGACTAGGCTTACTCAGAAAAATATGGTATTTCATTGGTCCGATGAGTATGAAGAGAGCTTCCAAAAGCTCAAGCTATTATTGACTTCAGCTCTTGTTCTGACATTGATGCAGGACGGTGTTGATTTTACTATTTACTGTGATGCTTGGAGAGTGAGGTTAGGTGGTGTGTTGATGTTAAAATGGAAGGTTATTGTTTATGCTTCTAGACAGTTGAAGTCCCACGAGAAGAACTACCTTACCAATGATTTAGAGTTGGTTGTGGTTGTGTTCGTGTTGAAGTTATGGCTTCACTATTTATATGGAGTCCTTTGTGAGATCTTTACTGACTATCACAGTCTTCAGTATATTTTTAGTCAGCGGGATCTAAATTGGAGACAAAGAAAATGGATTGATCTTCTAAAGGATTATGACTTGACTATTCTCTATCATCCCAGGAAGGTCAATATAGTGGCGAATGCATTAAGTAGGAAGGCTTCTAGTATGGAGATTCTAGCTATTATCCATGTTGAAGAGCAATCGTTGGCTAGGGATATTCAGAGATTGGCTAATAGGTTGGTGAGGTCGCATATTTCATATCAGGGTGGAGTGCTCACTACTATTGAGGCTCGCTCATCTTTGATGGATCATATTTGAGAGAGGCAATTTGAGGATGAGAAGTGGTGTATTATCTGGGATAATGTGGCTAAAGGTGAAGCTTGGGAAGCAATGCTTGATTATGATGGTGTTTAGAGGATTGGGAGTCGTATTTATGTGCCTAAGGTGGGAGATTTGATCATATTGATACTCCAGGAGGCATATTGTGCTAGATACTCTATTTATCTAGGAGAAGCAAAGATGTATCATGATCTGAGTCAGCATTATTGGTGGCTCGATATGAAGAGTGATATTTTAAATTTGTATCTAGTTATTTGACATGTCAACAAGTTAAGTGTGAGCACTTGAGTCCAAGTGGAGAGCTTCAGCGGATGCCCGTTCCCGAGTGGAAATGGGAGCATACTGTTATGGACTTTGTTGTTGACCTACCTTCTGCAGTGGGTGGTTTCGACTCTATTTGGGTAGTAGTGGATTGTTTGACCAAGTCTTCACACTTTATTTCAGTTAAAGTGAAGTATATTACGGAGAGACTAGCCCAACTTTATATTAGTCAAATTGTAAGACTTCACGGGGTCCCAGTGTCTATCATATCAAATTGAGGCTCGTTGTTTACTTCACACTTTTGGAGGTCCTTACATCATGGTTTGGGTACCCGTTTGGATTTGAGTACAGTTTTTCACCCCCATATTAATGGTCAGTCTGAGAGGACCATTCAGGTACTAGAGAATATACTTCGAGCCTGTGTTTTTGATTTTGGAGCTAGATAGGATCAGCATTTGGCCTTAGCGGATTTTCCTACAACAACAATTATAATTTCAACATTCATATGGCTCCTTTTGAGTCCTTGTATCGCCAGAAATGCAAATCGCCCATAGGTTGGTTTGACACAGAAACAGTGGTGGGTATGGGTGTTTATATGTTGAGAGGTGATTTGGTGCGAGTGTGGTTGATCTAGAGTAGATCGGTGACAGTCCAGAGTCGCCAAAAGAGGTATGTTGACAGGCAATTCAACCTTAGGAGTTTGCGATTGGGGATATGGTGTGGTTGAAAGTCTCTCCTTTAAAGGGTGTTATGAGATTCAGGAAGAAGGGTAAGCTAAGTCCAAGGTTTATTGATCATTTTGAGATTCTTGATAAAGTGGAGGAGGTAGCTTATAGACTTGCTTTGTAACCCAACAAGTCATCCGTCCATCCTATCTTTCATGTTTCGATGTTGCGCCGTTATTCTCCAAATGAGTCCCATGTGATTTCTATGGATTCGGTTGAGTTGAGTCCTGATTTGACTTATGAGGAGCAACTGGTAGCCAATTTTGACATGCAGGTGAGAAAGTTGAGGACTAAGGAGATCACCTCAGTGAAGGTCCAGTGGATCTATATGCTCGAGAGTGAGGCTACATGGGAGACAAAGTCTGATATGTGGGTCTGGTATTCTCAGTTGTTTGAGCCCTCAAGTATGTTTCTTATCTCATGTTCGAGGACAAAAATTATTTTTAGTAGTAGATAATGTAATGATCTCGAAGGTCACTTTTGGCATTTTGACTAAATTACTATTTTTCCTTCTCAAAGGTTGTCTTGGATCATTTTTGGATAAGTCTAAAGTCAAATTTTAAAAATCTTGTAAAACATTGAAGTTTTGTAAAAGAACGAGTTTTAGAAGGCTTAAAGTTAGAATTTTTTAGTTTTAAGGTCATTTTGAGTTTCGAGTGTCAGAATCCAATTCTGTTGATTCCATCAGTTTTGGAATGTTGAATCTGATCTAGGTAAACTTGCAAAACTGAATTTGGAGTTAAAATAGAGATTTTAGGTCCAAAGTTGCATTTTTAGTTCATTTTGGATCATAAGTTTGACTTTGGTCAATATTCGGAGTTTGGGAGCTTGCATCAAAATTTCATCAGTTCTAGTGGTTCTGGGTGATGAAACTAATGCTAGAAATGCCTTCGTTGTAATTTTAAGAGTTTCCGAGAATATTTTGAGTTGTTGAGTCTGAAACTAGTTTATTTGAGTTGCATTGGTAATAGTATTGTAGAGACTCCAAAATCAAATTCTGATTTTTTCATTGAGTCCGGATTGTCATTTTTTATTTGGATACATATTTAATTTGTAAAATTTTAATTTTTGATGAATTTTGAGTGCTACTTTTGAGTTTTATATGTTTGCTGATTGTACTGGTGCAGCTGCTCTTCTCCACATTCGCGGACTTGGTCTCTGCGTTCGCGGAGAGTTAGGCTCCGCGCTCGCGGACCTAGTCCCTGCGTTCGTGGAGAGCAGTTCGTTGGATAGTTTTAAAAACCCGCGGGACACTATTGTTACTCTATTTTCGAACTTCCAAGCATTTTAAGGCAATTTTGAAAAACGGTTTTTGAAAATCTTTGTTGGGTAACTGTTTTTAACATTACATTAATCATTTTTTATCTTGATTTTGTCCCAAATTTCATGATTTAAATATCCTAAATTGGGATTTTTTAAATTAAATTTTTCAGATTTCTGGTAACTTTTCCGGCATGAGTCTCCGAATTAATTAATTTTTGTGACATTAGAGTCGTTATGTGATTGTGATAATATATTTGAATAGATCTTAGTGAGTTGGAGTATCGTAGGAGGGGGGAAGTGGCGATTTTGACTTAATTTGGGACTTTATTTGAGACAAGTGTACATCCAACTTTTTTAAATATGAATGAACCTTGTATGCTCTTATGTGTGTGGAATTGAGTACCTTGGGGATAGAATTGTATTATCGTAGGTTTAATCATGATATGTTGAATAGAAGAATTATTCATATGGTGGCTTATTGACTATCAATTAATTGTGTATTTGAGATCTTGTGAGTCATTCCACATAGATAGCGGGATGGTGCTTATATTGTGATATGATTAATATATTGACATTGTAGTGATATTGAGACACTTGAGAATTTATCGGCTTCTATGTTGAGATACATGATATATATATATATGGACATCTTGCATATTTTATCTCCTCGAACATGATTATTTGCCATTATTACATGTTGCTTGATGATCCATTGTTACGAAAAGCCGAAGGAAAATAGTTTTGTTAGGATCAAGCACTTACCATTATGCCAAAAGCTATAGCTGATAGCAAAGGCGCAACTTTATTTCTTAACCAAGTCCACTATGCAAGCGTCATGTTCGATCATGGCTCCGACTCGGGCTACCTCAGCCCTCTTATAGTCCTTGCCATAGGCAGGATGTTAGAATTACCTAACAATTCCCCTTCCAACACCTGCCTCATGCAGCATGCTCCTCGTGGGAATCGAACCCATGACATTGGTTCTGATACCACTTTTTAGGATCAAGTGCTTAATATTATGCTAAAAGCTATAGTTGATAGCAAAGGCACAACTTTATTTCTTAACCAAGTCCACCACGCAAGCGTCATGCTCGATCATGGCTCCGACCCGGGCTACCCCAGCCCCCTCATGGGCCTTTCCATAGGCAGGATGTTGACATTATTCAACAGGTTTCAACTAGAAAAAGAAAGAAAAGAGATAAAAGACCAAAGGAAAATGGTTCTGGCCCGATGATATGAGCTGATGATATTGTCGGTCATGATCAATGATACATGGTTCATATGCAACCCCCATGGGTTTTGATTGAGGCAGACAACCATATCTTATCAGTGGATATGTATTCTAGGACAGACATGCATCAGAATTGATTGACATTGCATTACACTTTATCCATCTCATGGCATCCATTCCATCTCATATCACATCTGGTTGATATAGTTGTATATCATTTATGAGGTTGTATACTTATTATATCCTTGATCTTGATGTATATGTTGGGTTTATCTATATGTTTTTGGATTGAAGTACTATTCTAGATGATGAGTATATCCAAATTATTGTGATTTGTATACTATATTGTGCTAGGACATTTCTAAGTGTAGATTTGTAGTTCGGCGGATTGGAGTTGGGATTTTAGTAGTTACGTATGTTCTTCATTGCTTTACTTTAGGTTAGTTCCATTTCGCTGAGTACCCTGTTGTTTGGTGCTCACTTCTTGCTATATTTTTGTAGGTTGTGAGCCTGGTCCATCTTGCTAGATTTCTCTCTTTTGGATTCGAGCTTCTGGATTTCTTTTGAGGTAGTTGCCTATGTCTTCAGCAGGCCTTTGAGGATCTCATCCTATGTTTTGTTCTATCTGAGGACTAGACATTTATGGCTTGTATTTCTTTTAAGTATTCTACATTTAGAGGCTTGTATATGTGACACCAGTTTTTGGGATAGTTGTATTGTGTTTTCTTTCGCTTATTTATATTATTAGATTATTACCTTCCACTTTTGTGATTATTGCTAAGCTGTTGAGTTTTAGGTTGACTCACCTTGGAGGGATAAGCGAGTACATCACACCCGGATTTCAGATCGTGACAGGAATATATTTTAATAGATATATAATAAGAATGAAAGAGAAAGAAAAAAGAAAAAAAAAAGAAGAAGAAAATAAAATAAAAGAAAATATACGCAATTCACCCTCTCAAAGAGAGTGAAATACACTCTTTATGCCAACTCAACACTTAAGGAGTCATTTATTTCACTTTAAAGTAGTTCAAGGGGGTAATAGGTCTCCTGTGAAGTAAAGGTGTATAGTTGGAAATCTAGTGGTAATAAGTTGGAGGTCATTTGGCTATTTTCTCATTCAAGTTTCAAAATATAGTCTAAGAAAAACTCAATATTTAATGATCAAAATCATGAAATTCAAGACAAAATTAAGAGGAAAGTAATGAAAATTATTAAGTTTGAGGATATAAACACTTACCCAAAAGTTTCTCACCAAAAGTTTCTTCAAAAATTGCCCAAGGAAGCTTGAGAATTTCAAAAAATGGAGGCAAAAGAAGTTTTCATGATTTAAAACAATTTTCGGCATTTACTACTCTGAAAATGTGAGTTGGGCTCGTGAACGTGGAGTGCCTAATAAAATAACCTTTGCAACGCAGAGGGGTTATCCGCAAACATGGAGAAGGAGGGGATCAGACCTCTGTGAATACGGAGGTCGGTCCACAAACGCAGAGAAGGACGAGGACAGACCGCTTGCCTCATTTGGTAGTTGTTGCTAAATATAATAGTCAGTAGGAATGTCAAGATGATGGCTCTACTTAGATAAAACATCAACAATGCAGTTACCTTCCTTGTAGACATGAAAACGCCTAATAAAACTCCAACTGACTGATAAGATTCTGGAGTTCATTGAAGGGAGCAACATACCATATTATTAGGAGGATTGCTAATGTGAAATATGAATTGAAACTGTCACGATCCAAAATCGGGTGTGATGGTACTTACCTTTATCCCACCAAGACAAGTTAGCCTAAAATTTTCATAACAGAATAATGTGGAAGCTAAAGCAATCTAAAAATTAAGGATTAAGGGCATAAGGAATATTTCAAAGTCTAATACCATCCCAGAACTTGTGTCATATGTACAACCCTCTAATATATCAGTATCAGAAAGAAATTATACAAGTCTCAATAGTCTTTATTTCTCAAATAGAATAAAACTAATAAAGAAGTCTGACAGACTTGAGAGTAGGCTAGAGAAACAAGCAACTACCTCTCAATTTATCATAGCTCGATCCGAAAGAGAAATGAGAACGTCAATAGCATCTGAGCTCATAACCTACACACATGTGTAGAAAAATAAGGGTGAGTACCCAAAGTACCCAACAAGAGAACCTAAATGATGGTAGAGAATAAAGAACTAAGTACTTCTTCCATCCCAATCACATACCTTCAAAACTATAAACTTGCACGCAGAACTGGCCAGCATACACAAAACAGATAATATATAATCACAGTCTTAGTCCACAACATCTCAATAGATCAATCTCAATAGTTTAAATGATCAGAGTCAGTCAACATATCACATAAATTACACTTATCACACTAAAGCAAGAAATGAGATGGAATGAAATGGCATAAAATGTCATGATACGTAAGCAACAACACAATACAATGTCAAATAATCATGATGTATGTCAATCCTATGATACACATTCGCTGATATAATCAGACCGGAACTCATGGGGACTACACATGGATCATGTATCCATCAAAATCAATTTTTTTTGGCATTTTCTTTCATATTTAGCCAGAACCATTTCTCTTTGGCTTTCCTTTTCTTGTCTTTTCTTTTTCTAGCCAGAACCATTTTTCCTTGGCTTTTCTTTTCTTTTTTTTATTTTCTTTTTCTAGTTGAAACTATTTTCCTTCAACTTCTTTTTTCTTCTTCTGCCGAAATCATTTTTCTTTGACTTTTCATCATCAATGGGACATCATGAAAATATATGTCATCACAACACAATAATTACTTTCATAAACATAAAAATATGCAAGATGCCCACATAAGTCATTTATTCAACAATCAAATATTCAATCTCATACTGCCTTCAACACTTGTATTATCATCAAAACATCACATATTAATCACATTGTATCATAACTCAAGTTTCAACAATCTCTTTGTCATCATAGCTTAGGACTATTTCCCATTGATTCCACATTTCTCATGTATCAATTTCAACAATTTCAACAATTGCTAGACTACACAACTAGCTCAACATCACATATAAAGTACTTCAATAGATGTTTTCACATAACATGAGTCCAAGCTCAATAGTACATCAATATGAACAACTTCTACTTTTCAACAATTGGCATTACAAGATCAATTCACATTATCAACTCAAGGGTCATTATCATAACAAGTACACATCATTTCAAGAGTAAATTAGTACATGTTATCACATCAACATCCCCATCACCCAATCATATCCTCTAATTCATTTATACTAATCCCTAAATATACATAAAGAAAGAAAGATACTAAGTTCAATTAAATTCAACATGGATTAGAATCCACTTGCCTTGAATTAGCTAAACAATCACTTCAACAAAAGTGCTTTCCCCTTTTGAATTGAATTCTAAGCACTACAATCTATTCGAAAATAAATTCACAATAACAATTCAAAGCTAATGACACCAAAATCAAGCAATTCGAGAAAAAGAGAAAAATTATCCAAAAAATCAATACTGGAAATCAAGGCCAAGATCTGAAAATTTTTACCTAAAATGTTCCTCTCATAATTGGAAATCCATCAGTAAAAAACAATTCCAAAATAGAGGTAAAATTAGCTCATAATCACCATTTATATAAGTGAAAAAATCCAAATTCATAAAACAAATCCTCAATTTTGAAAACTCCAACTTTGAGGTTAAAATCAAGGAATAATTAGTGGGTAATGAAAAGGGAAGTTGAAAATATCTTTTTTAGTGAAAATTCTTCAAAAAACAAAAAGAAAAAAATCATCCAAGCTGAGTTCTCAAAGTTGAAAAATGGGAGAAATGTCTAAAACTATTAACTAGGGACCTGAAATTGTCGTTGTTGCTTAGCTTCAACTGCGACAAATAATGTGATTGATTGATAATTTTCTAGACAAAATGTATTTAATCAATTTCATAAGATTTATTTTTTATAATGATGATTATTTAATTAATTGATTAAATTATTATTAATTTATATTGTTCCTTTCGTACAAATATTTTGTTTCCTAAAAGATGTCGTGTATGTTTTGAATAGATGAGACTATTTTGAACAAGTGAGTTTGCACCTATTGTTGGCTAAAAAGAGAGGCTTGTTCTTGATGTTTGACATCAATTTTCTTTCTTATACTGCATATCTTTTCTCAAAAATAAATTAGAATCTTTGTGTGATTTTGTTGCTATTATTTGAGTTCGCCAGAGTTATTGAAGTTTGAGGTACTATTACTTCTTTAACGTTTGTCCATTTTATCCTAGGAGAAAATAATCAATAACCTTGGGTACAGTGAGGGGAATAAATTTCTTAAAGACACACAATGAATTCTGTGAATTCGAATATTCTTTTCTTGTTTCATATTTTATTATTTTTGCACTACTGTTTGATTACATGAACTAACAAGCTTAAAGAGTTTAAATTTTATTGTATTTTCCTATTCTTATATTTGTATGAGTTTTGGATTGTGATGATTAGAGCCTTTGTGCTTTTACTCCATTTGACTTTGAAACTGATTTGAAGTTATAAAAGATTCTTCAAAGTTTGTACTCTACATACTAAATAGTATGTATGTTTGTGATAGAAAATGTCTAATCTAAATGAAGTTATTGTTGAAATGATGAATTTTGCAGCAACAATAACTGCAACTTCAACTCACTTAGGAGTTGCCCCTACAATTCCACCGGCTGAAAACCTGTAAAATTAACCGATGTTAATTTCAAGAGGTGGCAGCAAAAGATGTTCTTCTCTTGACTACCTTAAGCCTGCAGAGGTTCATTAGTGAGAATGTTCCTGCTCTGTCTGAAGAACGAATCTTAGTGACAGAAGTTTGGAAGCACCCAAAAAAAAAATTATGTAGGAATTACATTCTGAGCGGCCAGTAAGATGATCTGTACAATATGTACAGCAACTTAAAGACTTCAAAAGAACTCTGAAATGCTTTAAAAATGAAAAATTAAAGATGCCAAAATGAAAAAAAAATCATTGTGTCAAAGTTTCTTAATAACAAGATGGTAGGCAATAAAATTTATTACACAAGTTTAGGAGTTGCAAGTTATAGTCCATGATTTCCTTGCTGAAGGATTGATTGTAAATGATGTTTTTCAAGTGGTTGCTATAATTGAGAAATTATCCTCACTTTGGAAGGACTTCAAAAACTATTTAAAGCATAAACGCAAGAAGATAATTGTTGAATATCTCATCGTAAGATTGAGAATTGAAAAGGACAACAAGACGACAGAAAATAGGTCACAAACAAATTCAACAATAGTAGGGGCAAATATTATTAAAAAAATAATGTCAAAAAGAGAAAGAAGTCATCTAGATAAAAAGTCTATCTGTCCAAAAAAGAATTAAAGGTAATTGTCGCAACTGTGAAAGATTGAACATAAAGATGTGGATTGTCGCTCTTTAAAGAAGCCAAAAAACAATTAAGAAAATATGATTGAAAAGAATGAGGAAGTGGAGAACCTATGTACCATGTTGACTCAGTACAACTTAGTAGGAAATTCCAAGGAGTGGTGACTTGATTCTGGAGCCACTTCACATATTTGTGCAGTCAAAGAAGTCTTTGCAACATATACCCGGTTGCACCTGATGAGATCATTTATATGAAAATATTTACCACAGCAAAAGTTAAAAATTGTGAAAAACTATATTTAAAGATGACATCTGCCAAGATGGTGACTTTAAACAAACTTTTGCATGTTCAGAAAATGAGGAAGAAAATGAGTTATATTGGTCTATTAATCAAGAACAGATTTAAATGTATTTTTTATCTCAAACAAAGTTATAATTAATAAGAATGAGATGTATATAGAAAACTGCTACCTTACTATGGGCCTTTTCAAAGTAAATGTAATAGTTGTGGAAAGTAATAAAATTCAAGCTTCTTCTTACTTACTTGAGTCAAATGATTTATGACATTCACATTTAGAGCATGTCAATTATAATACCTTGCAAATTATGAGTAATTTGAATCTATTACCAAAATTTAAAAATAAACAGTAGAAATATCAAGTTTGTGTTGAATTTAAGTATGTTAAGCATCCTTATAAGTCAGTTAAAAGAAATTCAAATTCCTTGGACTTAATTCACACAGATATTTGTGACATGAAGTCAATACCATCTTGTAGTGAAAATAAGTATTTCATAACACTTCTTAATGATTGTACATGATACTGCTATGTTTATTTACATAGTAGTAAAGATGACGCAATTGAAGCATTCAAACAGTACAAAAATGAAGTTGAAATACCACTTTAAAAAAATTAAAATAATGAGTAATAGGAGTGACGAATATGAATCTCCTTGTGAGGAAATATGTTTGAAATATGACATATTTATCAAACAACAGCCCCTTAGTCGCCACAATCAAATGGAATCTCACAAAGAAAAAATAGAACACTTAAAGAGATGATAAATGTCATGTTAATTAGTTCTATTTTACACCAAAAATTATTGGGGGAAGCTATCCTTACAGATAGTGGAATACTCAATCGAGTTCCCCATAGTAAAACACAATCTATTCCATATGAAAAATAAAAACAAAGAAAGTCTAACCTTGAATACTTGAAAGTGTGAAGGTGTTTAGCGAAGGTCCAAGTTTATAAACCTAAAAGGACAAAAATAACACCAAAGATAGTTGATTGCGTATTCGTAGGATGTTCTATGAATAGTATAAAGTATATCAATTCGTGATTCATAGATTAGAAAATTTTGACATTCATAGTAATAGGGTAATTGAATTAGATAATATCAAGTTTTTTTAAATCATATACCCGTATATAAGGGAATATAAATCGTCTAATGAAGGAACTAAACTATCATAAGAAGAAACAAAGGAAAATGATCATAATGAAAAAAATTCAAGACGTAGAAAATGTCAAAGGACCTCTACTTTCTTTGGACCAGAATTTATAACATTTTCATTAGAAAATAAGCCTTGAACTTTTAAAGAATCTATGATTTCTTCGAAAGCACAATATTGGAATGAGACAATCAATAGTGAGATAGAATTCATAATGAATAATCATACATGGAAATTGATAAAATAAATTTTCAAAAGGAAAATGAAAGATGATGGCATGATTGATAAATATGAAGTGAGGCTCTTTGTGAAAGGATTTAGATAATGTGAAGGTTTTGATTACTTTGATACTTACTCACCATTAATTGCGGTGTACGATCTGAAAATCCATAAATGAATGTCAAAACAACCTTCTTAAATGGAGATTTGAAGGAAGAAATCTATATGAAATAACAGAAGGGTTCATAGTTCCTAAAAATGAAAAGAAGGTGCATAGACTTGTTAAGTCATTGTATGGACTAAAACAATCACCCAAACAATGGCATATAAAATTTGACTATACAATATTATTAAATAATTTTAAAATTAATGAGTGTAATAAATATGTTTATATTACAAACACTTCAAATAAAATTGTCATTGTTTGTTTATATATTGATGATATGTTAATAATGAGTAACGACCTTACTAACATAAATGCTACTAAACATATGCTTGCTAGTAAGTTTGATATGAAAGATCTAGGAGTTGCCAAATTAATATTAGGAATTAAGATCCATAAAACTCCTCAGAGTCTAGCATTGTCTCAATCTCATTATATCTAAATGGTACTTGAATAATTCAGGTACTTAAACTACAAAAGTACAAAAATACCAATGGATCTAAACCTTGATCTTTCTAAGAATAAAGGTGAAATTCAGTGTCAATTGAATTATACTAGACTATAGAAAAGTTTGATGTACATCATGAATTGTACGCGATCAAACATAGCTTGTGGTATAAGTAAACTGATTTGATACACAAGTAATCACAATCAAAATCATTGGATGGCAATGAAACGAGTTTTGAAATATTTAGAACATAGCCAAAACTTTGTTTTGCATTACAACAAGTATCCGACAGTTGCTGAAGGATATAGTGATGCAAATTGAATTACTAGATCAACTGAAACTAAATCCACAGATGGATATATTTTTACTATTGGTGGAGGAGCAATATCTTAGAAATCATTCAAACAAATATGCATCACTGCTCTATAGTGGAGTCTGAGTTCATAGCATTAAAGAAAGTAAGTGAAGGAGTTGAATGGCTTCAAAATTTCTTAGAAGATATTCCATTTTGGCCCAAACCAATGGCTCCTACATGCAAACATTGTGATAGTCAAACTGTTATAGGAAGATTTAGGAGCACTATGTATAACAACAAATCTTGTCACATACGACGAAGATATAATATCGTTAGATAACTACTCTCTAGTGGAATTATCACAATTGACTATGTAAAGTCAAAGGATAATGTGTAGGATCTACTTACAAAAGGTCTAACTAGAGAGGGAGTTGAGAGATCATCAAAGAGAATGGGACTATGGCCATGAAAAATCATCAGAGCAATAACTCTACCTAGAAAACTAGAGATCCCAAGATGTAGGATCAAGGAAATTAAACAAAAATCATTGATGACGATTCAACATTGTCAAAATTATTATATGATCCATTCTCATGATGAGACAATGTTCAATAATATGGATAAGGTATTAGGACCTTTTATGTTACATCCGATAAAATTATCAAAATACCCCTAGATGAGAGATTGCTCGCGTAACGCATCATCCTAAACTTTTTTAGAAAATCTAAGGTCGAAATCGCGATCAGCATGAAACATTATATGGAAAAATGGCCTGGATTGAATTTTAGAGCAACTGGATCAAAAAATACTTTTTCAGGGCAAAGATGAATGTCCAAAAAAGTGCACAACACGTCCGCATCGCAGATTTGCACTTAATTTTGATTCTATTATTTTCTACGGGATTAAAAAATTGATCAAAAGATTTTGAAAAAAAATGAGCTTGGAGGGAACAGGTCCGCAATGCGGACCTGATTCATCGACATGTTACACTAAAGTTCAAATTTTTAGTTTTTCAGGGAGCGGGAGCATTCCACAATTGTTTCCACCCCTTCTAAACTTAACCCACGACCAATATAGGTCATTGTTTCTATCTAAAAAGGATTCATAAAATTCATTCTTAAGTCTCTTACACTAAAACTAAAAGAAGTCTTTGAGCGAAGAAGAGGAGAAAAAGGACTAGGGTTCAAGGGATTTAAGTCAATTCTTGTAAGATTGATTGTCATTCTTTATCCCGGGTATGTAAGGCTAAACTAAAGCATGAAATTATTCTTTCATGCGCCCCATTGATGGTAATAGAAAATTTGTGAAACTATTGAGTCATTATGCATATGTCTTTGAAATTTTTCTTGTA
>JBCEWC010007662.1:0-21106 GCA_038996855.1 Solanum aculeatissimum | reverse complement strand
TTTATTAAGGGTAATATTATAAAATATAATTGAAGCAACTAAAGAAATAATTAATAGAAATAATATAATAAAATCAAACAGCTCAAGCAGACACGTCAATCGGCAACTACCTGCTTGAGCAAGCAGCTGAAGCAGGCACATCTCGATTGCCTGCTATTGCCACTCATAGTATAGTAGTAGATATAATCTCTCTGATAAATAAAAATAATCCCTAGTTTTTTTTTTCTTTGTTTGCCTGAAAATCTTTCCAAGCAAAAAGACATTCATTGTCATCAACATAGTCAAATCAGACAATCTAATACACATTCTTTTCGGGACAGACAAAAATAAAAATGTGTCACGTAAAATACAAAAAGAAAATATCTTATTATATGATGAAGCATAAAAAGATACACTATAGGAGCTCATTATTTGTCTGTCCGAAAAGCTTCCAAACAAAACAAGATTACATGCTTATACAACATACAGAAATCTGATAATCAAGTATAATACTCACGACTCAGAACGTGATATACATGATATACATCACATATATACTGGCAACGCTTGCGACTATAATCTTAATCGTTATCTGATCGATCCTCGTTGATCTCTTCAAGGATCACAACAAGAGCAACTACAAACGCGTAATCCACGTTTGGATACACAGTGACACCAAAATTGTCCTTGCCAAGCAGTATACTTTGAGCAGTGTGTTTCCTGTGCATTTGGGCAATTATAGTAGAAGAATTTCCAGCATAAATAACACATGATCTTTCAAACCAACTGCCTTCAATTCTGAAATCACAAACATCTTCTTGTGTGTTGTGTGCCAAGAACACATCCAATTTAGTCTTGAATTGAAGAAGTGAAGACTTCTTTACACTAAAAAGGAAATCTTTTGAGTCTGTGCTCTCTCCTCTGTAGACTTGCCATCTTCTATGGGCACTTAACATCTGGAAAAAAAAAACAAAATCGCGAAAAAGAAATTAATAAAAGTTAATGATGATATAATTTCTTTGCATAGTTGAAGATCCTGAATTAAGTAAAAACTCTGGAGTTCCAACAAAATCTATAATGACAACTAGTAGCACGATGAAATATGATAAAAAAGGCGGGATAAACAGTCTTCAAAACTATGGCTGCTTTCTCTGTTGATGTAATCGTGATCATGAGTATGCAATGCACTTGAATACGACTTTGCTAAGGGCGGAGCTACAATTCTGTTATTAATCTAGAATTCAATAAGTTGTTTTTTTTTTTCTAGAAAAAATGCATAAATTCAAAATCCTACACATATACTATATGCTAAACTTTCAATATCTAAAGTTCCTTTCTTGGACACTAAAGGGTAAATCTAGTGACCATCGCGTGAAATTGACCCCATATTTGTATCGTAACATTCTTAAACATGTTCAACCATCAATAACACAACATTTTTTTACATTGCTTTGTGAAGATACAACTTACACACAAACAGAAAGATCTTATGAAGCTTCACTGATAACTTTCTCCTACTCTAATAGAATAACACAAATTACAAGTATAAATAGTAAAATAATTTTATTTTTGTTAAAGACTTTACATGGTTTAACAATTTATTTATTTATGGAATTACTACAAACGTACAATATTTCGTGAGAAAGGGTAAATTTACTAGGTGAAATATGCTACTAACAAATGAAAAAATATCAAAAATAATCAAAGGACCAAAATTAATTTACTAGGTGTAATTCTCTAATTGAACATACTTCCTAATTTTATGTAATTTGCTTTTCTGAGGAAAAAGACAAAAGTTTGAGAAAAAATGTATATATAGTATATACTACGGATTGCGTCAATTCAACGGATATATTATTTATATATATATGGCAAAGTAATGGCCATAAAAAGGAAAAAAATTAATCTATTAAAAATGTTATTATTAGTAATGTGTGTCTATAATGATTGATGAATTAAAAACGTATCATTCAATTTATTATTCTTTTATTTAATTAAAATCGAGGTTATTGCTTATCCTCCCGTAAAGGTAAAATAAAAATATTAAAAAATGTTATTTTATTTTAATTAAAAATAATTTAATTTTAATTTTTTTCTTTTATCTTAATGCAACGATTCTCGGTCACAAAATATTTAAGAATAATTTTAAATTACAAATTTTTAAATTTTTTTTTTTTAAATATCATGTTAAAATAAAATAGATTGGAGAAACTATTTAATATTATTTTAATCAATTTATGAGGTAAATACACATATATTATAAAAATATTTAATAACATAATTTAAATCATATTTTTCGCTATTATCTTTATTAAATGAGAGAAGTATTAAAAATATTCTGCAAGTTATTAATTTTATCCTTTAACTATTAATAGTTTTAAACCTCAAAATATCTCTGATCTATTATAAGAGTTAAAAACGCTCCTTTATCTCCATAAGAATTTAGGACACTTCACTTGTGTTGAAAGATCATAAGTGTATTTCAGTTCAATTAGTCAAAGTAGAAGAATATTTTTAACACTATCAATAATTTGACAATAAAATTAATAATTATATCAAGTTAAAAGAATATTTTCAATACTTTACTCTTATTAAATAATATAATTTATCCATAACGTCAATAAATAAAAAAATTAATATAAAAAAAGTTTCAAATATTGAACTGAATTACCTTTTGTTGAAAAGTGACTAGAGAGTTTCCGGCGGCGTCGAGCAAAACACGTCGATCCCTTAGGCTAAAGAACTTCCCTTTGACCTTAAAAACGATGTTTCCGTTGACATCGGTAACTCCGAAAGCACCTTCAGACAAAGTCATAAGTTTCCTTACGATGTTGAGATCAACTGGGTATGGAGCACAGAATTGTGGACTTATAATTGCCACCTGATTTGCTACCGGCATAGGCATAGCCATCTGAGGAGGATAGTTACTTGTTCCTGCCATACTATACTTGTACTAAAAATACAGTTTTTTCAATTTTCTGAGAAATTTAGGTGATTTTATACTGGAAAGTATTGATTAATGGAGAAGAAAGGAAAGGAAAGTGGGAAGATAATGAGCAATTTCGGAATTTGTAAAATATACTACTTGTTTGTTTTGAAAGTTAAAAATAATATTAAAAAAATTAATTTATTATATCACCTTTCGAATATACCAATAATGACCAATAAAAATAATTAAATTATAAATTATTTTTAATTTTCTAAACTGAATAAACAAAATAAAAATCTTCTTTTAAATAACTAAAGAACAGAGAAAATATAAAAAAGTAATATATTTTTAAAAAATTAATTAAAATAATCGTGATTAATTAATTAATTAATGAAAAATAAAAAAAAAAGTAGGAGCTAATTTTGGAATGAGTACTGAAAGTTTTGGAATGGTTCTTTGTCGGTAATGTCAACGCGTATGAGATATTTCTTGACGCGTCACAATATTCATTCTTATCTACATATAAAATTATTATTATTATTATTATTATACGTCATTTAATATGCTTGAAAATTATTTTTTATTTATTTAATTTATAAATAAGATTTATTTTTTTATATTATTATGAAAATATCCTTGCTGAAGAAGGTATATTATTTATCTATTTAGAACTAGCACAGCTATCAACTACCTTCATATATTCTTCAATGATTGTCACCTTTACCATTACTATCAGCCATTACTATCACTACGGTCAATCTTTACTATGAGTAATCTCCATCATCATAACCAGTATTGTCGCCAATTACCAGAAAAACTTTATCAACCACCACATATTCTTCGGTAACCATTATTAACACCATCAACTACTAACATCAACCAACTTCACCATTACAAACACCACTAACACTATCGATCGTCACCATTATGATAGTCAACACAATACTAATCACCTCCATTATTACAATTATCACCACCAACATTATAGTCAACAATAACAACTATTACTGTCATCATTACCACGATAAATTATTTCTACCATTAATAGCGAACATGAGTGTTTCATTTTTTTTTATCAAATAACTTTTAATATTTAATTAATTTTATAATATGCATATAAATAAATTATTTAGACGGTGACAGGCAAACAATCTTAATCATTTAGTGTTCAGATCTTAAGACAACATCATAATCTTTTATATGTGCATTTAGATTCAGACATCTAAATCTTAGCAAAAACAAATGAGGTATTATTAAAGTTTCAAATTGATTCTACCTTTTTTCCTTTCGTCTCAAAAAAAATAGATCCCAAAGAATTGATCTTTCTTTACGTTATTGGATCTCTTTTTGATTAAATCAATGTATGATATTCAAAAAGTATGAATTCCAATTTCATCCCCTAGTCAACCATTACTTGAAAGTCACAATCTTTTCACAATTAGAGTTCATTATGTCCACTCCTTTAAAGGGTGGCAACTTTGGTCTTCAAAATATTGAAATTAATTGAATTAACTTATTAAGACAATTCACAATTTATGAAATGACCAAAATAGGAATCAAAATAAACCTTGTTTCTAACTTAATCCAAAAGCTAGTTAATGGGGTGAAAGATTGTCTATCAATAGTAACTCAGTTCTGTTTCAATAAATTCTTCCTTGTCACAAAACATTTTTATCTCCCTTTTTAAGGTGACTTTCAAATAAAGGATAATTACATAAATAATATATTATATATTAAATATTATTCTTTTTTAGAATATTTTTTTATTACGCTCTATAACATATTTTATCAATAAATTATCATATTCTTCTCTCTTTCTTTTTTTTCCTTCTCCTTCTCTTTCTCTTTCTTTTCTTTTCTTTTCTTTAATTTGCTCGGCAGCAGGGCACGTCCTCTTTTTTTCTTTTCTTTTTTAATTTCCTTTTCTCTCTCTTTTTTCCTCCCCATTCAACTCATCATTTTTAATATTATATATTGTTATAAATTTTATTATTATTATTATTTCAATAAATATAATATATTTTCTAATAATGTAAAATTAATTAAATCATATTGAAATATTTAAAATTCACACATAATACTTATAATATATATTATTTACTGAATTTAAAACGTATTATAATTATTTATTATCATTTTCTCTTATTAATGATGTTAAAATAATTATTATATTAATACATGTGAAGTATCGAATTCAAAATGTATTACAATTGTAGTTTTTGTTTATTTATTTTTATTAATGGTGTCAAAAAATATTATATCTGAATTTTAAATATTTAAACACTATTTAAATTAGTTTATATGTTAATATATTAAAATTGTGTGAGTGCATTACATATGTATTTACATAAAACAAATTTTCTAGTTTAAAAAATAGTAAGAACATAATTTGCGTAATATTTAATCTAAAATTAAATTTTAAATTAAAATAATTAATTAATATTTTTAAAAGAAAGAGAGAGAAAGAGAAATGGAAGAGAAATTTTCTTTCTCCTTCTCCTTGCTATTTTTGGTAATAAAAGTATAATTATATTTGATAAGAGTTAAAATTATACTAAAACTCGTAATTTAGATTAAATAATATATTATTTATGTAATTTGGACAATGACATCTTAGAATATGACATTTTCTAAAGATGCATGTTCTGTGGCAATTATAAAGCCCATTATCTTATAAGGAATTAATTAACCAAAAAAGAGAAAGTAGGTTGGATGATAAAGAACAAGAATAGAACTAAGATTTGTAGTTTATGAATTATGAATACAACTTTTTTCTAATTAAATTTTTGATAAATTATTTTGAACTTAGCCACTGTCCACTGTTGAATTTTATTGAACTCGTAACTAACATATTGGCTCTTCCCCAATCGCCATAGTAAATAGGAGAGAAAATCGAATTGAATTCTTAGACCAAACAAAGGACATTCCCCTATAATGGTCATTGATGGTAATAGAGAAGGACACTTCTTCACATACCAGATTTGATGGCCCTTCTCTTGGATACCATTACAAATAATTGGTTTCACAATAGTTTCTTCCATATCACTTCACATTCCAATATGAAAGAAGAAAATGATAACCAGAATGGACCCTTTGACAAGAAAATCATGACCAAGACTTTAATTAAAAGATATTTTTATAAGATAAGGCTATGAATATAATAACCTATGTGATCGGCCCTTCTCCAGACCCCACCTATAGCGGGCAGAAGCTTAATGCACCAGACTTATTCCAACATGGTAATTTAAATGTCTTAGAAGTGTTCACAATCTTGTTATGTGGGTAGTATGTTGTTTTCATAGTACTTGCACCATTTAAAGAGTATCATTACAGTTTATTTTTTCATCAATTATAAATGTAGGACTCATAATTCCACACTCCACACTCTAAATATCAACAACAATTATCTTGTACAAGGAAAATTAAGGTGAGGTTTGAGCAAGATGGAGAAGCAGGGCGCGTGCATTACTAACTCATCTGTGTTTTCGCCTTATGGAACTGAACAATGAGTTGGTTCTTCATGTGCCCGTCTTCCCCATCATGATCACTCCGCATTATTAGTAAAATCGACTGCCAAGCCATTTCTTGCTGCTGATCTTCTGTACAATGAGTCAATGACAGACAAGTGATATCTCAATATTGGAGTCTGTCAACTTTAAAACCACAAGTTCAGATATTACCTTTGGTATGTACTAAAATAACTTCTTTCATAAATTTCATGCTCAATCAAATATTGCTGTATTCTAGTATATATAGAGTAAGATAGCTTAAAGGGCAGTGTTTTCTTATTTAACAGTTTATCATCTTGACTGTAGCTTGTTACCAGTTGGATGGAGACAGAGTAAAGTACTGTTTCTTTTGTCAGCCTTCTCCATCTCTTTCAAACCTCTAGGAACTGCAATGAACCAACATTAGTTCAAAAACCAGAGATCTACGGCATATCAGTACTGCAATAGCTGCTTAATTTGCACCTTTTTAATCATTCTTTCCCCCCTGAGATGCACAGTATAATTGCTGTTATCGTATGAATGTTCAGATGCATAAACACAACCAGGTAATGAAAAATGAAGGCATAAAAATTTGATGCTTCTCATATTTAATGAACATCGACATTCAATGAAATAAGGAAGTACGAATGACCCATCTCAAAAGGGGCACCTAGACATATTCAACATGCATTTCAATCTGCGGAATTATAAAAAACAAAACTTACCTGCTGCAGAATCTCCATAAGCTGCATATTTTGCGGAAACCGCATCAAGGTTCTCTATAAGACTTGTGCACATCTTCAATGCAATTTGTGAAAATATATTAACTCAAGATAATTCACCACATTATAAATGCCCACTCTTTAGACACTCCCAAGTGCCAAAAACAAAAAAGGGTCTCAGCAATTGTAGATATGGTTCATCTTTCACAGGACATTCGTATCTCTCTCAATTTAGCAGACTGCAGCTCAAACTATTGGAGGAAATGGAAATCATATTTAAAGAAATCTATGTTTGTGAAGAAAGCTCGGAGTTCATGAACTATCACATATTGCAATGAAGAGAATAAAAAGGACAAACGTCTCAATTATGTACGTTTCTGTCTCAGATCCGACTACACCACAAGAGTCGAGGGTTCATGGTTTCTTTAAAGAGGGAAAAAGGAGAATACTCTGCTACATTCTTAAATGGATGCAAAATGGCACTCTTATCACTTTATTTCATGTTCCAGTTCATTTAGGAACTATGTTGCTCAGACTCTTAAAAAATGTCAACGGGTGCGTGTCGGATCCTCCAAAAATAGTGCATTCTTGAAGGATCCGACATGGGTATGGAAACATTTTTGGGAAGTCCGAGCAACTTAGTTTTGGAATGTATGGCTATCAAATGCAAAGAAGAAGCAAGAGGGAAGTATCATGCATGCATTCATTGAGCATTCTAATCCATCACCACATTTGCGCAACTATTATTACATAAGAATAGGTTCACAGACTTCATCGAGCTACACAATAACCTAGTGAAATCCCAAAAGTGGTGTCTAGGGAAGATAGGGAGTCTGCAGACCTTATCCCCCTATTTTGTGGAGGTAGAGATGTTGTTTCCGAAAGACCCTCAGCTCGAGCTTAGTAAGAGTGGAGACTCTATATATTTGCTACAAAAGACTGATCAAGGAATTGATTTGGAACTTTAATACCACAAAACTGGCCTGTCAAGTTAAAAGGCTTTAGTTGCTGCAGAAGTTGCCAAACATCCAGCCACCTTTCCAGAATTTGAAAATTAATCGAGGCACTTCCAATAAAATGTCAAATGTTCTTAATTTATCCAATTCACAGTTATGGATTTTTCAACTGTATTCTGCACAATGACGTGCTCAAAGAAAATTAATCCAAAAATGATAACATAACAACCATTAATCTATAAATGCAACTAATACACCAGATACGTTGATCTAGAGAGAATTTGAAAGAGGAATATTACTTGAAATGGAAAATATTTAGCCGCATTTACAACAACTCAGGAATTACTTGTCCAAAAAGGGTTGCTAAATCAAACTCCACCCTTACTTGGAACTCATTACCAAGTACAATCTCATTTATAGTAAGTCAAGCATTGTCAACATAATATACTGGAATCAAGCATTGTCAACATAATATACTGGAAGGCAAATCAGAATATTTTCCACTTACGAACCTGCTCCTGCATTGTATTTGTCAGGTTTAGTGACAAGGCTGAACTGGAAGCTCAATAACCACTACTCTAATTGAGTTTGTTTTTATTCATTTTCACCTCATGTTGAATGCATAAACCTTGTTTTCAGTTTTCACATGTTTCCAAGGGATTATACTGGTGATTGAGGCAATGGAGAAGCAACTTGGAGGTTTTAGGTTCGAAGTCAATCTGTTACAACCTTAGTAGTGATGGCTACCTTGGCAACATGTGCTTGTGGGCTAAACAGTTTGCCAAGTGGATTAGTCAAGGTATGCATAAGTAAGCCAGACCAATATTTTTAAATCAAATAAAGAAAACTAAGATGTGGGATTTCACTGGGTCGGTTGTTGTTGTAAACCTCATTTTCACATGTATTGCTCATAAAAAATTTATCCTCTGATGCGTGGGGAAATTCCAATAATATGTAATCCAAACTCACTGGGGAAAGAAACTAGCTATTAATATATCTCATAAGAGGATATCCAGCCAGTTTAAAACTCCAAAATCAACAAAAGCATAATCAACAAAGTTTACTAGGAAAGCATTTCTCTCAGCTTCATCAACCAACTCTTGCTGCACCCTAAAGGTAGAGATCTAATGTTATTAATAGAGGATAACTATGTTAATTCAGTAGTGTGAGTGCAATATAATTTCTAACTCCTGAAACCTTTCAAACCAAGCCACAGAGCAACTATAAAATGTACCTTGTTAAAATGTTAACCATAGCTCTAAAGCCAGCAACCTGACAGTAGAATGTGAAAAAAGAAACCTCGGTGTTTACCATTTAGAGTTGTGGTGCAGAGTCCAGCAGCAGATAACAATTGTGAAGGGAGGAAAAGAGGTACACTGTTCGAGAAAAGTGAAATAAAAAAGGCAGGTATTTGGCACCAGTGATGACGGTCCCAAACCTGAAGAGTTTCTCCCCCATTGCCAATAAGATGGAGAAGCATGTTTAAGATTGGATAAAGAAATTGAAGCAAAGCAGTGGAATCAACATTCTTCAAACTATTGATTGCCTGCAAGAGTGGGATTACTTTAAGTACCGTTTCATCACATTGCATAGTTGAAAAGTAACAAGTTCAGTGCTTCCACGTCTTTTCAGCAGCTACCAAGTAGAACTTTAGCAGGGATGGAAGATGACACTTTTCACCCAAAAAGCCGAATTAGAGATCAAGACAGCTTTTTGGACAGAGAGAAAGAACTTTTATTGAATTGATCATTAACAACTAACAAGAGAACTCCTTCTGCTGAAGTTTCAAGTCACACGAAATCCAAGTTCTTCCGATTCCTAATAATTCATAACATAATAATTAGAATATTTTGTTCTTAGTAATTCTCTTGACTTTCATCAATGACATGGTCATTAAGAATCTCTCTCTTGATTTTAACAAAACCCCTCAAACTCAAGCTGATGAAACAACTTGAATTTGTATATTAAAACTAGAACATGAGGTCAGAAAACTAGCTTAGAATTGTTCTGAGACAAAACTGACTTGGCATTTCCAGGAGATTGACTTGTCCATGGTGCGACAGTTAATTAATAAAAGATGGTTGGATAAGGATATGCATGCTACCAGTTTGACCACATTGCTGGCAATCCAAGGTGCCAACTAGCCCATGATCTGAGGATGATATTTCACTAACTACAATAGACGTTGACCAGACAAATCAACTGACGAAAACTGTTAGCTTGATAAGTTATCATACAAGATTCATCAATACTCAGATTTTGAGTAGTGACTCGACAGGTCAGCTAATAGGAGTAAGGGCATTGCCAAAATAATCCATGGGCATGAGGCACATAGTACTACCACAGGGAAGGAGTTGAAACTTCAGGTTGCATGTGCAAAAGACATTAAAAGGACGAGGTTATAACCCTTCTATGCAACTTGACGAAATGAATCAAAATTGAGTTGAGTGATGAAGAACACCATAGATGGACGCAGAAAAGTGATGAGATGAAGCCAGAATAGTCATGGGGAATAGATAAGAATTGTAAAATAATAACTAAATTAATAGAATGGCCAAAGTAAACGGAAGCTACTTAGATTTTTAAAAAGACTTGGCCTAGCTAAGAGGAAGTTACTTAGGCTCCATTATTTTTCACATAATGCAGGTCCATGGTGCATGTTATTTGCGGATAACATAGTACTGATTGATGAGACTTAAGACAGAATTTATAATAAATTGGAAATTTGGAAACAAACTCTGAAGTCTAATGGAGCAGAACCAAAATGGAACACATGGAGTGCAAATTCAGTGTTGCGATGGATGATGTGGACATGAAAGTGAGGTTTGTCACTCAACCTATTCCCAAGCGAGAAAGCTTTAAATACCGTGGGTCCATCATCCAGAGTAATAAGGACATCGACTATGATGTCACACATTGCATTACAGCAGCATGAATGAAATGAAGGTTTACCTCTGGAGTATTGCGTGATAAAAAAGTGCCACCTAAACTTAAAAGTAAGTTCTATAGAACAATGGTTAGACAATCTTTGTTATATGAAGTGGAGTGTTGTCAATCAAAAATTCACATGTTCAGAAGATACATATTGTGGAGAGGAGGATGTTGAGATGGATGTGTGTACATACTAGGAGTGACAAGATTAGGAATAAGGTTATACGGGAGAAGGTGGGAGTGGCCTCTATGGTAGACAAGATGAGAGAAGCGAGACTGAGATGATTTGATCATGTGCATTTGAGGTTGTATCGACACTCCAATTAGGAGGTGCGAGAGGTTGGTTTTAGGTGTTAAGTGGAGGAGTAGCGGTAGACCAAAAATGTATTGGGAGAAGTAATTAGACAGGATATGACGAAACTTCAAATCACCGAGTACATGACCTGAGATAGAAAGGTGTGGAAGTCGCATATTAGGGTAGAAGGTTAGCAGGGGTAGACTGTTGTCTTGCCTTCTGTGACAGTTTCTAGGTTTGTCATAAGATTAGTCGTGCTAATATGACTGTGTTGTTATTCTTCGATTATTCTGATAATTCTATTATTATTATTTTGTAGAACTGACATTGCTCTTTGTTTTAGCCGTTATTCTATATCTATTGTTTTCTTCTTTTACTTTAGGCGGATACATTTGAGTTGGGGGTCTTACGAAAATAGTGCTTCTATCTCCATGAGGTAGTGGTAAGGTCCGCATACACTCTACCCTCCCTAGACCCAACTTTGTGGGATTTTACTGGGTATGTTGTTTTTACTTAGTATCATAGCATTGGCGAGAAAATCCAGGGACAAGAAACAGTCAAACAAATGTCGTGCTTCAATTTTAGGTGGAACCACCATAGGGTAGAAAATACTTAGGTGACATAAGCACACGAAACATACTGTGAAGTGGCTCAAGACATTTATAAACCCTTTTGAGTTTTGATTGCTCTATTACAACCAATGTGGGACACACGACTCAAATCCCTCCTGCACGCATAACCCAATATTTAGGTTCATGTGTGGACTTAAATGCAGACTTATGAGTGTAACAGAGTAAAGTTAAATGATCAAGCAAAATAATAGTTTTCCCTCATCAAGCACACTAAGAAAGTTAGTTTTCCCTCTCAAGCAAACTAAGAAAGTTATGTGCCAGTTATAAAGGTACAATAATCTCACCAGATGTACTTGAAGTTGTGTTAGTTCTAAAGGTAGCTACAATAATCTCACCAGATGTACATATTAATGTTAAAAAAAAAGAAAGAGGAAATATGTCGGGTCTCAAACATTCCATTTCTTTAGCACTCCCTCCATTTCAATATGTTTGGCCTACAACCTACTTTGACTTGACACGGAGTTCAAGAAATAAAGGAGACATTTGAATCTTGTGGTCTTAAACTAAAGATATTTCAAATGTACCAGAATGCCTTCAACTTTGTGGTCTTAAACATGCCAAATGGAAAGTTGAAAGTAAAGAGATGCTTAAAAGGGAAAGAATCGTTCTTTTTGAAATGGACCAAAAAGGAAAGTAGGTCAAACAAATTGAAATGGAGAAAGTATCTCATTACCAGGATAGGTTTCCTAGTATGTATTTTCCTGCATTCTGTTGATTTGTATGTTAATGAAAAATAAGAGGAAACAGTTCGGATTTCAATTTTCAAGCATCGCATTATTTAGAATTTCATTACCAAGATAGGTTCCCTACTATCTAGTTTTATATATTTCAGTTGATTTGTAAGTTCCAGTAACATTCAGTCATTTTCAGTTAACTTTTCAAACAAATTAACAGAAAAAAAGGGGAAACAATTAACCGTGGTGCACTAGCGGAGGAAACTCCTTGCCGAGGGCCTGTGCACCCCCGGGATTAGTCGGGGCTCTAAGAGACTCGGACACCCGGTGCAAATCAAAAAAAAAAAAAAAGGGGAAACAAAGTCCCAACTTTTGCATAGTACCTTCAGAATGGGATTACTACACCACAGGGAAAAACAACTAACGGTCAATGACAACACTAGTTATGTTACCTCGAGAAGCTCAGATCCCCAAGGGGGGCTTGTCCGTAGAGTATGCCTATCATACTCAAGGAAAAAAAACCTAATGCACTCATTAACGGGGTATAATGATGAACATAGTCGTAAACGAAGCTTGAAGATATTCTTTCCATCTTCCAAGTAATCCAGCCTCTCCTACAAGAAAGAAAACATAAAAGAAATTATGATATCATCAGGACTATCATACCTGTTACCTGTCAGCAACAAAACAATCATAACCGAAAGAGTGAAGGACTTGGATAGATGGCTAAGGCAGCATGAACACTAATCATCAGGTGGAAGCTGCCTAAGAGAAAAAACAATTATCTATGGCTGGGAACAGAAAAAGAGTAATATAGCTGTTCCAGATATTATCTTGGCTGAAAAAACAGTGACTCAAGATAAGGAATTTATTTTAAAAGTTAAGGAAACTAAAGAAAAATCCAGGCTATGTCTGGTTCATCATCACAATGATCTGACAGAAGATCTTCAAATAGAGGCATGAAATTGGAAAACAACTCATCGTGTAAGGTCGGCGAGCTCTGTGATGCAGTTGGTACATCAGATTTTAAAAAATGGAGAAAGGAATCAAAGGAGATCTTAGGATTTCATGTGCAGAATGAAAATAACAGGAAAGAGAAGGTATGGCTTTGAAAATTCAAAAAGCTCTTAACACCCATCGGATACTGCAAAACTATTAAGTCAAGGATTATGGGCTTGTTGGGTCAACGACCTAATCTCATAATGAGTAAACAATAAAGAGCATACAGATTGTTACAGTTCTAAGATTCTTCTAGAGCAGTTAAGGATTCAATTAAGAGCGCATAAGTTGAGTGTGTGTCAACTAAGAATAGATAGGTTGATTAGGTTACTTTAGAGCTGGTAAAAGGTGTTCTAACTTCTAAAACTGTAGAAATGTAGAGAACACCTTTGTCAAAAAATAATCACACCAAGAACGGATTGCATTGACCACTATAAGTGGCTTAAAGGAAAAGTAGGACAATCTACATCATTTGGCATTCACATCTTCATAGCAAGATTAAGGCGGGGATGTTGTCATTGCACAATTGCATACAGGTATTGATGAAATGAATGTTTGAGATTGACATTGAGAGGGTAATGCCATGAACAATCACAGATATGTCACTATAGTGGAAGTTCAAAAGGAGGAGTGAAAAGAACATCGCAAGTAGCACTTTTGGCGCTCATGTGGCAATTTGGAACAAACGAAATGGATCAGGTATGAAGAAACGGAAAATAATTATGCAGATATTAGCAGAACCTTCATAGCTTTTTCCATATTTCGATCATATATACTCTCCGATCATTGACGAAGATTGGACGCTATAAGTAAAATATCATGTTTCTGTCAGGCTCTTTACTCTTTTTTTTTCTGTGAACACCTTGAAAGCATGGTTTTTCTCATAATATCCAAAAAATTATCTTCGTGAAAAAAGCCATGTGGAACTTTTCCGCAAAAAAGGCAAAATAACTTGGAATATTCAAATAGAGAAGATTGCTATCCTGAACAGTGAAGAGCTGCCCTAGCCTGTACTGCAGCTATAAACCATCAGTCTAAAAGGACAATAAATTAAACTCAGAAAAAGAGATGAGATGAGAAGTTGAACAATGAGATAGACTCCCAAATCAAACATAAAGTATTGGTTCATACATCAAACACAACTAGAACATAAAGAGTGATGAAAGATTAACAATAGCAAACATGGTTGGAAACAAACCTTGCCACTTTCTTGAAGATAATGAGGAACCAATTCTTTCATGATTGGCAAGGATATCTCAGATCTGAACCTGGATGAAACTCCAGCATGTTAAAATCTCATATTTCTCAAGAGAATATACATTGGCAAAGCAAGATACAGCTTTAATTACCCATCTCAAAGGAAAAGTAAGCAGAACAACTAGTACAGAACACACACACACAAAGGAGAGTGAATAAGTAATTGTAAGAAAATAAATTACTACAAGTAGCAGGTCTTTAAGTTTTCCCAAAAAGGAAAATAAATAATAGTTCCAGTGAAAATTACAATAAGTAGCAAGTGAAAGAGTTTTCTCATACATGTTACCCTAATTCATGTTCTGTTGGATGGTTATGCAAATTATCAATGTTGAAAGAAATTCTATTGTTGCAAAAACTAACCCAGAGCTGCTGCATTAAACCAATACGTTTAAGCAGTAAAACATTCAACTATGCATCAATCTGACCAGTTGGTGCAGCTAAAGAGCATAATGACAGGAGAGTATTTCGAGCCCAAGCAACTCACGGCAACTAGAACCTAAGTCTGCCACCTTAGACCACTTGATGCCACATTTATTTAAGCAACACAAATGCCGGAAATAATGCTGAAAAAACAACTAAAACAACCAGAGTTTTTCTTTTATATTCTTTTGTTTGTTCCTGTAGTAACTAACATTGTTCTCTGTGTCTACTACCATTGTCATTTCAGCAACGATCTCCTTTTGTTACAGGGCAACAAGTTTATTGATGTTTGATGGGAGGAGAAAACTCAAGTACAGCCACAAAATAAAGAATATTAGACGAATATGACACCCTACACAATTGATAATCCACGGTAAGATTTGCAAAATATTCTTTAAACGATACATAGCAAATTTTTTTATGGCTTCAAAAAGTTGCCAGATTCTTTCTCTTCACGGTGAGGACCCAAATTGTAGTCCATAGTCAATGCACCAACTGCAATGAAGCAGAATATTATTCATATGTTTCCTCGTGCTTTTACACATGAGGCATGGATTGACACAAACAATGTTCCTCTTTCTCATGTTCTCAGAAGTGAGTATAGTTGTCCACCAACCAGACCAAAACATAAAAGCTTTCCAGGGTAATATTGGAAGTCATATTGCTATTGGGGAAATTTATCTCCCCACGAGTATGAGATGGGATGACTTTCACACTAACTGCCCATTGCTTTGCCCTTTCAATTTCTTCTCTATTTGAGCTCTAGTTGAAGAGATCCTTGAAATTCTTTTCACTAAGGAATTCACTGAAAAATTTTCAGTTTCTAGATCTTATATATTTCTACTAAATCAAACTCCTATAATACTTCTGATTTCTTCATCTTTAGGAAACCTAATATCTGTTGCAAGGAGATGCTTCTTTCTTTAATCAAGTAAATAAAACTTTCACTAGTAACGGAAAAACTCTGTATACAAGTCCTATACCAGAAAAATAGACACTTAAAAAGATAGATGGTTATCTACAAAAGGCACTGCATTCCTCAATACAAATAAGTTTCTCATGGGTGCCATCAAAAAGACGAGAGATTAAAGACCATTTCAAATGAACAAAATCATGCAAATTCCTTCAAAAGCTATATTATTTCTCTCTCAACACAACACACATATTTAAAGCCAATGGAGCACCCATAACAATCTTTAAAGGTTAGTACTAATGAGGATGTCAATCATGCAGTGCCAGCTTCTAGTAGATAAGCTAATTGATAGAATTGGATCTTGGACAAACAGATTCTCTCTTATGCAAACTAATACAAGGAACACTGAAAAGACTAACCTTTAAAGATTGTTAGCCATCAGTGACTTCAGTTAAGCAATTAGCATAAGTTAATCAGAAGTACTCCAGAATTGTATCACACTTTTTGGCAAGTTGACAAAATTCTCCATTCATGAATGAACATCACATACAAGTTCGCCTAACAAGTACATAAACAAGAAATGGATAACAAAGTGCTGAACATTGCAACAAACAGTGTGCTTCGTGAGACTCATCAATGACGGTATCTGTGACGCTTGAAGTTAAAGTACAAATGCAGAATTCCTCGGTCGAATATGCACTTGAACCCCTTTTTATGGGAGTACTCCCATTCTCTGTTAACAATTCGGAAAGCTATATCCTCATAAGGAGGGCCAGCATGGAATTTTATGATGCAAGTATCAGCACTATCTCCATCTTTCTCTATGACATAAGTTGGAGCTCTTGCTTTGTCAACAAGATCAGGATAGAAGATATTGAATTTGTATCCCTGCACAATCTTTGGAGGTGGGTTGTCATGATCATAATGAGTTTGATTATACTTGTTCCATTCATAACCAGTATGAACACGGTTGAAATACTTAGGCTTCCTTGGTCTATACTTGTCATGCCACCAGTACACCTGTGAATCAAGATTAATTTCATCATTTGAGCCAAACACTAAATCCCCTTCTTCCATTGCTCCCATAGTTTTAAAAGCCTTCTTCTCAAAGTTGTCTTCCGCAGGAGTTGGGGGCAAAATCTTATCTTGGGCACGTCTCTCTTCCAAAACAGCCATTCGTTTCCTCTCGAGTATTGCCCTGTCCTCTTCAGGATCAACTGCTTCTTCTTTATCATCCCCGTGCACCAACACAGGCGAATAAGAACCAGCCTCTTCATCTTCTTCTTCGTCCTCCTCCTCCATCTCTTCCTTCTCCTTAACCACCTCATTCAAGATGGGTTCTGGAGACATGGCGCGAACATCATTTTGCTCATGACCTGTGTCTTCCTCATTAGTCCTCAATGACTCTTCCACCTCTACATCACGGCTCTCCAATGGTTTCTCAAGATTTTCAAGATGTTCGCGCAGCATTTTCGTATGAATTTCCCTCAAACAAGCCTTAGCCTTATAAATTTGAAGCCTTTTAAGAACAGATTCCCAATACTCTACTACTTTAGCGGTACCAGATCGCATTTGTGATTCAATTTGCGACTGCAGTGCTTCTAATTCACCATACCCTTTACCTTGTAACAAAGACTTAACATCTGTTTCAATACTGGAATGCAAACCCCTCTCTTCTGCAAGCAATTCAGGTGGTAATTCCTCTCCCCGTACTCGTGCTTTGTCCATTGCTTCCCTTTTCCTAGCTTCCGCCAATTCCCAGTTACAAACGACCAAAAGAGCTTCCCAATACTGTATATGCAGTGGTGTTTCCCTATCCAAGTCAATATGCAATTTTATATCCTCTTGAAGTTCTTCCATCTCTTTTATAGCCAAACCCTTGAACACCACGTAAGGCTCATCTATTTCCACATCGAAATCTCCAGAAGGTTCTAATTGCTTGATAAGAATATCAATAGGCTTAACACGACCTTGACGAAGACGAATTTCGGTCCGGACTTTGCTCTGATCGAAATGAAACTCTTCTTCCTTCTTCTCCCAATCTTGGAACTCAGCCCGGGCACGTTCTCTAGCTAGCATCTGTAATTCTTCTTCTCGTTGAGCTTTTTCAATTGCTCTTTCTTCTCTCCTTTTCTTTACCTTCTCAATTTCAGCCATTCTTTCTCTCTGCCTTTGCTTCTCCGCCTTCATAGAGAAGGTATCTAGCTGCACACCTCGAGTAACATCTCGTTCAATTTTTTTTCGCCAGACGAAATTTTCATTGAGATTCGAATCTCCAAATGGATTTGAATCATTTGAGTAACCAGAAACATTCTGCGTTTTCAACTTCTTCGCTACTTTAGCTGCCTTCTTCTGTGCTTTCTTAGCCATATATAAAGCAATTTCTTCATCGGTAATTTTCTTCTTTTTCTTCTTTCGCTCGTCATCGCTACTCTCTTCGTCGGAATAATCATGATTTCTCGATCTAGTTCTATGACCTCGACTTCTGCTTCTGCTTGAACGGCGGCGGCTTCTACTCGGCGGAGACGAATCGGATTCGGAGTCAGTGTGAGAAATTGAGTCGGAGTCCGATGCAGTGTCGTCGGGAGATCGGCGGCGGCGTCTTCCGGACTTCGACGCCGTCTTACCTTGATTGCTACGGTTGCCGAAGGAACTCATATGCAGCGGCGGGATTAGCAGAGAAATGGAGATCGCAAGACTTCACAGTCGAATCGGGATAGGTTTTGGGAATTTGTGCTGTTCTTCTTTTAAAATAGACTTTTAAACACAAAGTTTACTTGGTCACAAAATTATGTGGAAAATTTTAAACGTAATTACGTAAATAAAAACCAGAAGTACTAAAAATATCTTTGAATTTAGTACGAATTACTAGTTTCGCTTTTAAACTATTGATAGGTTTAAAAAAAATTTTAACTTGGCGAACTAAGCTTAAATATATCATCAAACTTGACACGAATTATTAATTTTATCCGTAAAATATTAATAGGCTTAAAAAAATCTTTCAACTTATCAAACTAAGCTTAGATATACTCCTCTCATACTACATAGCATAACAAGTGAGTACAATTTATTTAAAACAGATGAAAGGTTAAAAAAAAGACCATATCGGCCTTAATTTTCCCTTTTTTAAAAAAAATCCCTTCAATTTTTAATTATCAACTACTAGAATATTTTTCTTCTTGTTGTTTAACTTTTCCTCCATTAATGGTGACTTCAAAGCAAGATTTATTTTCTTTTTCATTCTCATTTTTAATTGTTTGATTTTTTGTATTTTCTTATTTTGTTTATGATTATTTTTTGTCAATATGGACTTCCGACAACATTAAAAATTTCATAGTCGAATGAAAATCTCATAAGAAGATTTTGAGATTGTAAAAATATGGCAGCAAATGAAGCTCTACAAAATTTCAAATCAAAATTTAATAAGTTACAGAAACATGAAGTTGGGGGGTATTTTTAAGTCTATCAATAATTAGAGATGAAATAAATCATTTGTGTCAAGTTTAAGGGTGTATTTAAGCTTAGTTTGTCAAGTTGATGAGTGTTTTAAAGCCTATCAATAGTTCAGGAATGAAATTAATAATTTATGTCAAGTTTGAGGGTATATTTAAGTTTAGTTCGTCAAGTTGAAGGGTGTTTTTAAGCCTATCAATAGTTTAATTAGGGACGAAATTTATAATTCGTGTCAAGTTCTAAGGGTATTTTTAGTACTGATAATTTGAGTAAAATATAGTGAGAAACATGAAGGTGATTCTTTTACGATTATACATAAGTTGGCATACATTCTTCAATTATTCAATCATGATTTTCACCCTCGAAGGAACACCAAAACGTGGGGCAGACGAAGAATCAAGAAGGGAAGTTGGAGTTTGAAATTGGTTATAATTTTTTTAATTTTATTTTATTTTATTTCATCGGTTGATTTGTATGTTTGTTTGTTTTGGGATGATTTGTGAGACTATTATTACTATGTTTAACTAACTTATTTCTACAGTTAGGATATCTTGGCATGAGCATTGAAGGTGATATTGATTCAATTAATTGGTTTATTTGTTCAAGTGATTTGAATTATTTATTCAATCTTAGTGATTGAATGTGTAATTGTTTGATAGTTTGATCAATAACTGAACTTTATTATGAATTTTGATTTAATTTGAATTGTAGTTCTTCAAAATGAGGCTTGGTTCTACTCCAGTGAGTTTTTTGAGGAATTTTTTCATTTTATATACAGTTATTATTAACTAACGCAACACACACGTGCAAAGTACGTACGCTAAACTAGTACTATATTAAAAACACGAAAGCCTTAAAAAAATTATTTGAACTTTTTGCCCTTTCATAAAAAGATTTTTCTTTAGACAAAATCATATTTTCATTGTTTTCCTCAAATTTTAATTATTTTTTTTTAATATCATTATAATATTGACTCCTTAAATATATGAAAAGAAAAATCACAAAATCCTAAAATATATAGAAAGAAGAATTAAAAGTACTCTTAAAATAAAATAAATAGAAAGGAGAATTGAGGTTTTGATAAGTGTAATTTTAGTATTTAAACATAATTTTTCTTAAAATATATAAGACTTTGAAACCAACTTAATATTATATGTTAAATTTTCTTTATTCGAGTTATAACATATTTATGGAAAAATTAGTAATAATTTCTATATATTTTAGGTCACGCAATTTACAAAGAATTAAAGGTTCAAATTAGAGGTGGCAAAATAAGTCCAAACTTAAACAACCCGTCCAATCCGCCCATAACTTTATGGGTTGGGTTCAGTATAATTTAAAATTGGGTTGATTTTCAGCCTAATAGAATTTAACCTATTTTAAAATAATTCTAAACTGAGCCCAATTGTGAAAGAGAGGAATTGATGTAAGAGAATGCCCTGCTAGTCTTAAATTAAA
>JBCEWC010007661.1:0-21107 GCA_038996855.1 Solanum aculeatissimum | reverse complement strand
TATTAAAAATACTTTTCGCATTTCGAGAACAAATCATTCAAAGTTGTTTAAAAATAAAGCTCAATATTTAATTCGTGCTGTGGAGGGTAAAAATTGGGTGTCAACATTAATCTATTAATATAATATCTTTGATTTACTAAAAAAAAATATCTCTAATTTGATCAAATCAATTTTTTTTAATTAGAGAAATGTCAATTGTGTTAGACTAATTCTTTGTACTTGAAGTGTCATTTTATTTATTCCTCTTATAATACATCCAACATAATTCTAGAACAAGTCAAATGGAATTAAGTTGACAATATCAGTTTCCAACACTATAAACAGCCCCATTTCAATTGTTTGTTTCCTTACCATAAATCAATTAAAAAATAACAACTATGGAAAAACACACTTTTTCTGGCCCTTCTCTTTTGCCTCTTCTTTGTTGATGTGAACTATGGTATATTTTTATTAGTATTAATTTATATGGTATTTTTCTATGTAAATATTTATTGTGTGAAGCACCAAGCAGGAACTAAGCTAAAATTAATAATTACTATATGACTGGATATATATGTGTTACCGGATGTGGGGAGAAATTTGTCGACAAATAATTGAGATAATAGAAAAAGTGGGGATTCTAAAATTGTATTCTCTCTGTTCACTTTTACTTGTCATTATTTCGTTTTTTGATGTCAATTTAACTAAACTTCAAAACTAAATTCAAGTAGCTAAATTTAATATTTAAAATCTAAAATTTAGATAGTTGAAAACTATACGAAAAATGTTGTAAGTTGCAAATCTCCTCATATTAATATGATGAAAAAATATATCTTAAAATGTTAGTTAAAGTTCACGTAGTTTGACATCAATAAGTGAAATAGTGACAAGTAAAAGTGAATGGAGAGATTATATTAAAAAAAAATAACTCCAAATAGGTCAACTCAAATAATCCCCTGACTACTCAATTACCTTGAAATTAATTTTAATGTTGACAAACAACTATAGGAGAATCAAATTCCTTGGAGATGCTCCTCGGTCCTTTTTTACTTGTCCATTATACTATTTTGGGATGTCCAATAATACTTGTCCAGTTTATGAAATCAAGAAATAATTTTTACACTTAGTTCCTAATTTACCCATATTATTAATTATAATCGTTTCTCTATTATATTTTTCAAGACATTGTATTTATTATATTCAAAAGGTGATTTGGTAAAATTGTTCCTATTATTTATTATTTCTTAATCTATGTGTCAAGTCAATAAGAGACAAGTAAAGATTGACAGAAAGAGTATTGCTTATGCTGACAATTATATTAAAAAGGCTTAAGTCATATGCAACCCTTTAAAGTTATCCATATATTTTACTTAGACATCTCAATCTAGCCTTGTACCTATTGAACACCTCTACTATTCTGAATTTGAACCAAGTAGGAATTTTGTGCAGACGTGGCACAAAAAGTGCAATTCACACCTTGTTGAGGCGCGTGAATTAACATTTTTTCTTTTTCTTTAAGTTAATTTTCTTTCCTCTCTTTTTTTTTAAAAAAAATTATCAATCTTTTTCTCTTTCCCTTTTTTCAAAAGTGTAGGACTCTTGGGGAAGTTTGACTCCAAAAGTGATGAAAGTGTTTTTGTTGGATACTCCTCAGATAGCAAATCCTACAGGGTTTTCATAAAAGAATCTTTTGTGTTGAGGAGAGTGTCCATGTTATCTTTGATGAATTTGGATATCTTGAAAGCTTAGGTTATAAAGATGATTTTGAGTTGGAAGAATTGCTTTAGATACAAAAAGATAGCTTGATAAGTGATCCTTCTGCAGACTCTAACTCTCAAAATGAGTTCACAAGAGAAGAAGGTGAGTCTAGTAGAAACACAACTGAGGAACCTGGTTCATCATCCAGGGCGTCTGAAGGAGTTGATGATGACAATGGCCAGTCAACAAATTATGACCAAACAAATGAAGAAGCCGATCCAGATGCAACAGGTAGCCAGAGTCAACCTACTAGAAGTACATCTAGAAGGAATCATCAGTCATCACATCCCATGGATAACTTGGTTTCCCCCTTGGACTCTGGGACTCACACCAGGTCCAAAACTAGAAATCTCATGTCCTTTTTAGCATTTCTCTCATCAATAGAGCCTAAAAATGTTAAGGAAGCACTCAAGGATGCTAATTGAGTTAATTCCATACAAGAGGAGCTTCTTTAATTTGAGAGAAGCCAAGTGTGGCACCTAGTTCCAAGACCTCCTGATAGATCCATGATAGGGACCAAGTGGGTGTTCAAAAACAAGCTAGATGAAAATAGCACTATCACCAGGAACAAGTCCAGATTGGTCGTTCAAGGTTTCAATCAAGAGCAAGGGATTGACTATGATGAAACATTTTCTCCTGTAGAAAAAATGAAAGCCATCAAAATTCTCATTGCATTTGCTGCCTATGTAGAATTTAAATTATTCCAAATGGGTGGTAAAAGTACCTTTTTAAATGGATATATCAAGGAAGAAGTATTTGTGAAGCAACCACCAGATTTTGAAAGCATTGAGTTACCTGATCATGTGATGAAGTTAGATAAGGCTCTTTATGGGTTGAAATAAGCTCCAAGGTCCTGGTATGAGAGATTTTCTAGATTCCTACTGGGTCATAGGTACAAGAGAGGAAAAATAGACAATAATCTATTTTTAAAGGTTAGGAGAAAGAATTTGTTGATTGTCCAGGTATATGTTGATGTCATAATCTTTGGTGCTACTACAAACTCACTCTATGAAGAATTCGGGGACCTAATGAGAAGTGAGTTTGAGATGAGTATAATGGGAGAACTCAGTTACTTTCTTGGGCTATTGCTGTCGCTCAAGCTACACCTTCTTTTTAAGGTAAAGCGATCGCTATCAAGTAATTAACCTAACCGAAGTTAGGATCAATCCCTCAGAGAATATGGTAGACTCAAGAATTAATTCAATGTAAGTTGGAATGATTAACCTACTTATATCCCAAGAAAGGGATTTTTTCGTAAAGTAAAATTAACTACACTAAATGAATACAGGTGATGAGAAACTAGTAGAAAAGCTAACTAGGGTCGTGTGTTCTCCATGAATCTCTAACTTGGTATTATCAGATAAATGTAACCTTTTTAGTGTGTAGGTGTAGGAAAGTAAGTTAGATTCACCTAAATCTTTGATCCAGTGAATAGGTAAATTTCATCCCGGAACTTGATTTATCTCCGTGATGTGGCATTACTAACCCTTACTTTTATCCTAGTACAACCTTTCCTTGATCCAGTTCGGTTGATTAGATGAGAACATCTCAATCGAATCCTGTTAATTACCCCTTTTATATTCATTACTTCCTTGATTTGACAAGTAACACTAGGTGAGTTCTAATGTAAGAATTTGGTTCAGCATAAACAAACAAAGCACATTGATATAAGGAATAATTTTCTCAGGGACCAGGTTGAGAAGGGTAACATATGTATGAAGTTTTGTAGCATAGAGGTTCAAATAGCTGACATTTTTACAAAACCTCTATATAGGGAATAGTTTGAAAAGAATCGAATAAGGCTAGGGCTGATTAAACTGAGTAGATCTAAGCCACCATGATGGTGAAATCTCCCTTATTTTTGGCTAGAATTCCTGTGCAGGTATCTAAGTTTTGTTTCACGATATTTTTAATTGACATTTGTACCTTGCAGGTATGTATGATCAACAACATCATAGGTGCTAAGGAAGGGACTTTGAAAAAAGTTTAACAAAGTAGCATAGATCGTATGGGACCAGGTTCCTTTCAAAAGTTAGTATTCTATTTACAACAATGGTGCAATTATGAAATATGTCATAACTTTTCCCATGCCTTTTCAACATCTCTGAAATCATGTCTTTTCAACCCTACTTTTGAATAGATTCATCCAATGAAGGACCAGTTATGTCCTTTCATCCCTTATAAAGTAACCCTTAACAAACCTCCTTCTCTCTCATTTTTCCTTTCAAATTCTATTTATCTCACTCCCTTCTGGAAAATTCTCTCTACAGTGTCTCATACCTCTCAAGCCTCTAAGAAGTAAGCTTCATCTAGCAATGAAACTCCCTCTTCTCTCAAAACTGATACCCCTCCTTCTACACCTATCCATTCTCCTCTCAAACTAGAGGAGTTGCACATTTCTATGAAAACTGCCTCCCCTTCATTTCCTACACCTTCCTCACCACTAAGCAAGACTTATTTTTTCAATCCCTAGGTCAGGATCATTCCCCTGATTCCTCTACTGGGATACTAGGTTTTGAGTCAGCAGGGCAAAATCCTAGCACCAATGTAACTTCCTCCACAGAAGATCATCTGTATTTATCTCAATCAGGTCCTATCTCTTTGTCTATGTCAAAAAGATGCTTCAATGGAGATCTACCTATTGAAAAGGGGACTAAATCTAACATATTGGCTGTTAGTGAAGGCTTAACTAACATAAAAGGGGATGGCCTATTTGCACAAGAGAAAGCCAAATCACCAGACCTTCAGTTGGTATTGTCCACTCCATTGTTTGATCAAACTCCCATGAGTGAAGTACAACCTATTAATGTTACTAAAGTAGAAAGGGAGGAAGACGATGAAGACAATATGCCTCTAATATGGAAAATGAGAAAGTCGACTAGTGCTACTCCTTCAGTTCCTGATACTAAGAAGGACCAAGTTTCTAAAGAAGGTGCCAAGAGTCAACAGGCCTTGGACAAAGGAAAGGGTAAAGTCAGTGGGGACACGTCTGACATCACTAAAGTGTATCCCACTAGAGGCACTTAATGAAAGATTTTTAGTGATTCCATGGAAGAAAGAAAATCAAAAGCCACAAGGAAAAGGAAATTAAGGTCCTCTTCTATGATAGATGAGGAATACATTCCAAGTGAGAAACTGGTTTATGTTGATGACGAAGAAAGTGACAGTGTTACAAATCAGATGAGGACCTTGTCCGTATTAAATTGCATATTGAGATAACTAAGGCCTCAAGGAAGTGTTCCAAGGGATACAAATAAAAAAAATCGAGAATGAAAGAAGAAAGTAAATCGAAAAGGAGTGAATCTGCTTCCACCAAGGGACCAGGTTCATAAGTCAAGAGGGCAAAGATTGAGAAAGTTCTAAGCAAGGAATAAAGAATTCAAATTCTGGAAAAGCAAAAGGTGTTGAGAGAGCGAGTTTTCAAGCCTGATGCTAGAGGGAAACCAGGCATGAGGGACCTGGTCAATGCGGTTGTGATATAAGGTTGGGACCATTTGTTTTAGTGGTCAGTTCCCACTTTGCATGAGTGGGAAGTACGATGGTTTTACTATAATATTGAGTTCCTAGAGGATAAAGCTTCAACACTTCCATGGGTGATCTTACATTTTGAGTTGATGAAGAAATCTTAGGTACTATTCTGAAGGTTGATCGAGAGAGGATTAGAAGTGTACTAGATTTTGCTCCTGCCAAAAGCTTCATTGTGGAAGCAAAAAAAATGTCAAGCTTGATTTCGGCTGCTGTCCTTCTACCCCATACTGAGAAGCACACCATTGCAATTACTATTGATCTTTTTTAATGAAGGTCTTGAGTAAGTTGGAAGCCATTAATCTTTCTGTACTGATGATGGAGCATATTCATAAGGTGATGACTGCAAAAGATGGACGACATGGCCTTACAAATGGTTATTTACTTAACTATGTGTTTGACCAATTTGGGGTTCGTTTGAAGAAGCGGGTACCCGGTACAATCAAGTAGTCTCACAAACTACTCTGGTAGTGAATGTAGTGAAGGGAGGGTTGGTAACAAGCCCAAGTCACAAGTTTCTAATCTCATCACCCAGCAGGAGGCACTTAAGGTGCAAGTTAAAGAGTTGATTATTGCACTCTCAGCCAAGGATGCAAAAATTATGGCCTTGAAGGCACAACTGGCATAAGGAGTAGTAAAAGGACATAGTTCTGCTAAGTTGTCCAAGCTTAAAGAAGAAAACAATAGCTTGGCATTGGAGGCCAAGTCCCTCACTCAACAGTTTCTTCAGGCACGTCAGGATTCCAATGCAAGAATGAGTCTTCTCCATCAACCCCTAGCCCTCAAACCTTCTGGTCCCTAATCATCCCTGCCATTTGTTTTGTTCCCTTCCTTTTGTTTAGGGTTTGGTTCTGGCATGTTTTGTTATTCTCTTTTGCTATTTAATGAATACTTCCCTTTGAGATCTAACTTTAGATGAATGTATTTCATTGTCATGTTGTTATGCATCTATGCTATTGTTTTGGTTATGTTGTCTTATTGACTTTGATTCAGTACCTGTTGCCTTTATCTTAGTTTACTGCATGTGTTTTTAATAATGCCAAAAGGGGGGAAGACAAGCCAAAGTGGGGGGCAATCAACTCAAGGGGAATAGATTCAGAGGGAACAAATTCAGTTCTTAAGATGGAACAGATTCAATTCTTGAGATGGAAAATAGTTTGTCATCATCAAAAAGGGGGGAAATGTTGAACAGTCATTTTGATGACTAACAAACTATTGGTACAATTTAAGGACCAGGTCAGTATCAGGGTTCAGGTTATTAAAAAGGGTTGTTGTGATACAACTATAAAGGCTTGCTTAGTTGGTGAGATGTGACCTTCATTGTACTGAAGGACCAATAGGTTTTTACATGCCCTTTCATGTGGTCATAAAAGAATGGTGTGCAAAGGGCAAACAAAACTTTTGGAGAATGAAAAAGTGAACATTCAATAGATCTAAAAGTTCTCTTTTAGCACTTCTTGAGAGACACAATGTCAACTTTCAAGGGACTGATGGAAGGAGTCTATAGTTTTTTTTAAGTGTGAGGTTGTGTTTAGCTCGTGATATTGTAAGGTCACTTTCTAATCTATAAAGGAAAGTTGATCATTGTGTATTCATTTTGTCAAAGTTGTTGGGGGACTTTTGGTAAGTCACTGCTTTGAAGTTTTCTGGGCAGTGGTCTAACTTCATCTAAGGGGTGAGAGTGTAGACTAGTATTATGGTGAGCTGCTCATGTCTTGTAACTAGGTTGCAAGTGTGAAATGATGAGAGAGTGAGGCACATAAATAGGGTGTGTTGTATTTGACTACTTTGCTGATTCATTTAGTGAATTGTTGGGTTTTGAAGATTTTAGTGGATAGGTTGTGATTGTTCCTCCCTTGAGCAAGGAGTTTTTCCACGTTAAATCTTGTGTGTGCTGTATTTTCTTCTCTTCCTTCCTTATCTCTTGATTGTGCTGTTCTTAAGGACCTGGTCCCATCTATAGTGGGCACATATATTACAACTACATACATAACCAAACTTGGCTTGGTTTTGGAGAAGAAAGTGTAGAAGATCTTGATATCAAACTACTGCAACTTACCCTAGCTATTCTTACACTATAGCCTATTTGCTTTTCTGTTGTAGGTTATCAATTTTGATGTTTTTCTAGCTTTTTAGAATAATAGGGGTATAGTCTTGAAACGGGTAGTTCCAAGTGGGTTGATTATATAGTCCCTTTGATTATTGATTTGTAACTTATAATTACGTGATTTTGGTAAAATCTTTAAGGTAAAACCTTCAAGAGTAGGTCATGGTTTCTTACTTTTTTGAAGAAGTTTTTTACAGTAAATTTCGTGTTCTTATGTTCTATAGTTTACTTGTTTGATATTTGAAAAACACGATTCTTCAGTATAGTAAGTGATAGCTAAAACAATATGTATTAACAAAAAGAGATGATGACCCCATAAAAGCAATTTGTGGAGATACGGAATTGATCAACTAGTAGAAGACTTTATCACACAAATAGCTAGCTCTTTGATCAGTTCAAATTCTTTTCAATTAAAGAAATGCTAATTGTGAAGGACTTATTCTTTGTAGTTGATGTGTCATTTTAATTATCCATTTTATAATTAATTAAGCAAACATCCAACCTAATCCTAGAACAAATCAAAAGGAATTAAGTTGACAATATGAGTTTCCAACACTATAAATACCACCATTTTAATTATTTGTTTCCTCACCAAGAAATCTACAAAATATAACAACTATGGCAAAGTACACTACTTTTCTCGCCCTCCTCTTTTGTCTCTTCCTTGTTGCTGCAACTGGTGAGTCACGAATTAAAGATATGATTTTATAGCTATCAAATATAATGATTTGTTTAAGATCACAAAGTTTAAAATACTTATTTATTATTTTGATTGTGTGACTAATCAAACATGTACCATAAAATGAAAAGGGGGCAGTGTTATTAGGAAACTTTTGAGAAATTTTCTGTCTCACGTACATATTATGATTTTTCAATTTTGCCATTCTTGCAGAAATACAAATGGCAGAAGGCAAATACTGTTGGAAAAAAAGTGACAAGTGGAATGGGCCTTGCCAATACTCTTACAAATGTAGTCATCATTGCAAGTACCAGTATGAAGCTAAATATGGTATCTGCAAGAAATACAAACCATGGGGCCACAAATATTACTGGGCAAAATATGCTTGCTACTGCTACTCACCTTGCCACTACTAAGAAACTCACTGTCTCCTGGATTGGGTTTGACCATGTAAACTAATAAGAAGCTGCCTATTTTATGTGTGTAATAAGGCTAATTTATGAGTGTAACCATTTTGGCCTAGCTTTGCATGATGAGTAATTGTGTTGTATGATTTTCTGTTAGTATTA
Source organism: Solanum aculeatissimum (assembly GCA_038996855.1). Taxonomy (NCBI): domain Eukaryota; kingdom Viridiplantae; phylum Streptophyta; class Magnoliopsida; order Solanales; family Solanaceae; genus Solanum; species Solanum aculeatissimum. The sequence continues at coordinate 12,490 of JBCEWC010007661.1, read as the reverse complement.
CTTGATGTGCACGATGGTATTTTTCTATATAAATATACGTTGTGTAAAGTACCATGGAGGGCTAACCTAAAATTAACAAGGCTTAAGTCATCGATGAGACGATGACGACTCATAGTTTTTCACATATTTTAGTTGGACACCTCAAATAGGAGTTGTACTTATTGAATACCTCTACCCTCCCGAATTTGAACCATTTGAGCATTTTTTTTCTTCCATATATAGCACATTGTTTGTGATTCACATTGGATAGGCGCGTGACTTGTATTTAGTAAGGCATTTTTATGGAAGAATAGATCTTTCTTCTTCCTCGCCTCTTTACCATCACTCCTCTTCCACACCACCAATTCGTCGCCGCTACCATACATCTTTCTTCTTCCTCTTTTTCTCTCCGGACACTCAGTTCATCTACCTCCATTGTTACTTTTTTTATGGATTTATTGCCACCGTTATTAATGTCATTTCCATCATGTTAATTTTTCGAGGGCTTGAAGTTTGGAATCTGTATCTCTGTCATTAATCTAGTATTTTGGTGTTAAATTGATATACATTTGTGTGAATTTTGTTGGAGGATTTTCCTATATTCTTTGCTTTTCTCAAATTTTATTTCAAAGTACTTGTTGTGAATGTGTTGTTTTGGATTTACACTGATATATATATATATATATATTTGTGTGAATATAAGGGTATTCTTCAGCATATGGAACGCAAAAGAAATCTGACGTAATTCTATTTTTCCCGACAATGTCCACAGGAACTCATTAACTTCCCGACGAAACATTATTCATCTTCCTCGTACCAAAAATAGATGAAAAAGAAAGTTATAGTTGAAAATAGGCTGACGGAGAGGGAGAGGGAGGGTGGCGTGCCCCAACTAGCTCTCAGGTCGTCATGACACCTACTACAAGTCACCAATAGAGTTAGTCTAACCCATAACTCGAAATCATAGGCAACGAGCTATCATGCAATACACAATAATAAAAAGCAAAAAGCTATCAATAAGTAGAGGAAAGAAAAACCACCAAAATAATACATAAAAACCATCCTAAGACCTGACATCAGTCAATAATTGAGCATCTACCAAAAGCAGCTCCTTATTTCATCTTATGCAAAACGGCAATATGGAGCATGATACTGATAATAATTATAGCTCACTAAGTGTGCCTTCTTATATAAGGAAAATAAGTGGCTTGCCTTAAATGGCCTTTTAGGCTAAAAGTTATTTTAATTGTGGTTTAGCTTCTCTCTCTCTTTTTCCCCTTACATAAACAAACTTTTGAATACCAAATTGTGCTATACGGAAAGTTTTTATTGCTGTGATAAGTCGTACGAAAGTTACTTTAAATTATCATTAGAATTTTAGCATGATTCTTTTGTTAAAATTCATGACGCCTGTATATGTACTATTGTAGAAAGGAATGAAACTAGAGCTTTATGTACGTACTCAACAAAATTATTACTCCCCGGGAGGATATCCTAGACGCCGCCGGCATTCAAAAATCATTTTTGGTTCCCTAGTGAACCACTTGGCCTAATCACTCATTCATTCATACATAGAAAGGCTTAGTTAATATAAAATACAACATCTAAGTGGGCTATCTCAATAAATGGTCTACGTCGTCATTCCATATAATAAAAGTAGCTTTAAGCAAAACGATCCATATCAACTCAGAGGATAATAGTTTGAAAGAAAATAATCCAACGAATAGAAATATTAAAACCAAAACCATCGTCGTCTAGTATATGAAGCTCCTATCACTACTATAGTCCTCCCTTCTTTTGGAGGATACCACACATGTGTTTTTCTTTATTTTGAGTTAGTATTTTTACTTCTTTGAGATAGTCATGAACCTGTCATTAGCATCATCTTGATCACTCAAAGTTGATAGCAAGTTTGATCCTCAACAGAGTGCATGCTAATGATCTCTAACACCTGTCTATGTATCATGAAATGATGGAGGCCCATATTGATAGTACATGGTAGATACAAGTATGTAAAATAGCTGAAAAATAATAAGCTCAAAATGTACTCAACTTCAGATGATAATGAAACTCAATAAAATATCACAAGTCTAGAGCAATAATGTTTTAGGGAAAGACTCAAGAGTATAAAATGCAATCCAATCATATTGAGTATTGTTGCATCCTAATTTTAGAGTTTTTCTAACTGAAAACCATCACATATGAGTCGGTGATGATACAACAAAGCGATGTCATTACCAAATCCATCCAATACCTTGCCAGGCTAAAGGACATCACATGGATCCACAATCTATTACATCAAGTCCTCTTTTGGGACAATAAGGAAACATCCAAATTTTCGGTTCAATCCTCTTCTATGTTGGCTACGTAGTTATTAAGTTTGAGTTGTTATTTACTCTCACTTAATTCGGTGTTCGATACTCCTCCCAAGACTCAATATGCTCATAAGACTCCAATCAATTCCTTTGATTAACTCATTCTATTAGTCTCATTGACGAGTTAAAACATAAATAATTTTTGAAGACTTTTCAGGTTCAAATCACACTCAACTTATTCTCATTATTTACGGTACTAGATCATACTCATGAATTCTCACTTAAATGCAATATATAATAAATGTCAGAATTCAATCTAGGGTTTATGTGACATAGGATATAGACAGTTACTCTAAATACACAATTCATATACACAACTATTTATACGAAGATATGCAGGAATTTATAAGAATTTAGGATAATTTGTAAGAAACTAGTCATGGGGAACTCGAAGGCTCAATACATGACTTTACTTCTATCAAACAAAGGAGTAGGGCATGTGCATGAACTCAATCCAATATTTTAGTTAGACTTACATACCTAGGATAAAGATTTGACCACTCGAACATAGAAGGTTTGTATGATCCTCTGAACCCTAGCTTTCTCTTTTCTCCTTAGCTTTAGTTAATTTACGTAAAAACTTTAGGAATAAGTTTAGAAACCCTTTGAGAAAATAGCCAAACGTCCCCCCAACCTATTAGTCAATTCTCAAATACACATTTATACTTCACGGGGGTCCTATACTCCTCTAAATTTTTTATTTTCAATATTTTATAATTCTTAAATTCCGACTTGTCCAAGAAGGTGAATACACCTCTTGTAGGCGCGTAAGGGTTGGACAAAAAATGAAAAATGGTTGAAATTGAATTAAATAGTCCATGTTTGGTCCCAAATTGGAGATTATATAATTAATTCAATTTTTTAATTCTTTCCCCTTTTCTGATATCACAAAAAATTCATATTCATCTCATAATTTCTTATTCTTCTCTCAAAGTTCTTCAATGTCGGTCTTCTAAATTTTGTCTATATGAACTCTGAATCGATTTGTAGCTACTTCTTTATGTTTAGTTAATCATACACCAATCGTTTTTAGCAACAACAATCACCTCACTCACAAGGAATTTTCATATATAAAGCTCAAAAATGGAGTTCAAGTTTCTTCTTGAACTCCTCACAATTTCAGAAAAACAAGTTCAAACCATAATGAACCAACAATGGTGAATCCGCTATTTCTTCTTTTGATTTCTCTTCAATCAAATTTGCTTTTTACTCATGCATTTTTTCATGAATTTTAATTTTTGGATTTGAACCAATAACGGTGAATTCGAAATTTCACCTTCCGATTTCGCTCCTATCAAATTTATTTTTTACTCCTGCATTTGTTTGTGAATTTTAATTTTTGAATTTGATACAAATGGAAACTTTATGGAGTTGTTTTTCTTCTTTAACTTTGTGTAAAGATTTTTTCCTCATTTTCTCTTATTATCTAAAAATTATTAGGATCTTGGAGAAACAAATAATTTGTATAAATTTTAATTTTTAGGTTTGATAAAAATGAAAACTTTACACAATTTTGTAGTAGAATATTTGTTTATTAATGTAGATTAGGTTAAAATTTACAAGAAAAAAATGAATATATAGTAGTCCAACGCGTGTGTGGCACAACTTCAACATAGAATTGGTTATGACTTTTTAGGAAGTTTATTATTTCATATTAAAGTAGTTTAGGAGGATAATAAGACTCCTGTATATTATAGGTGTGTAGTTGAGAATTGACTAATAGGTTGAGAGGGCATTTGACTATTTTCTCAAACCCTTTTAAGGTCGAAAATGACCTATAGCAGTCATGTGTTAAGTATAGGGGTGGAGAAAAGTCCAGAATGCCCCTCATTAAAACTACATAAATTGAACCAAAATGGACCCAGTCCGTGAGGCGGACCCAGTCAATCCTAGTTCATTTTTTTCTAATTTTTTATTAAATTCTAGTCCCATTGAAAATTAAGAAAATAATTTGAACTTCAAATCTGGGACCAGCCCACGACGCGGGTTGGTCGCCTATTCTTCTATTTTCTGCATCTTCACTTTGGAAATTTATCTTTTGATCTGATTGGCCTAAAATTCAATCAAGAATATTTTTTCACACAATTTTCACCCTGATTGATATTTCAACCTCAAATTTTCTGAATAAGTTAACGATGATGCATTGTGCGGGTTAGGGGTGGGCAAAAAACCAGAAAACCGGAAAACCGAACCGAATCGAACTAATTCGGTTTTTAGGTGTCGGTTTTTCGGTTTTTCGATTTCAGTTTTTTTTTTCGGTTCTTTGGTTCGGTTCTCGGTGTAAGGGTCCCAAAACCGCGGTGCACCGAAAAACCGAAGTTTTATATAAAATTTTTTTAAAAAAATTATATATATATATTAGACCAAAAAAATAAAATTATTTATATATATATATATATATATATCAATTAGCAATTCAATCATTCATAAAACAAGTCAAAGTAGTAACAAATTTATAATTTATATAATTACCTTGAAATATAATTTTCCAAGAGAAATTCAATCATATTTTTGCCGATTTATGTCATGTATAGGATATTTTCGTGCATGGTTTCCTCAAGCAATTGTTGGAGGCGCAAGTTCTTGACAAAGATAAATATAGTTTTTTAGAACAATTAGTGTTCCATGGAAGCATATCATTTAACATGATTTTAAATTTTTAAGTGTCTTATATTTTGATTTTGTCCTCATTTTATTCTTCATTAGTGTGCACTGAAAAACCGTTTTAAAAACACCAAATAAAACTGAACCGAACTTGAAAAAACTGAACCGAACCAAAATATTTCGGTTCGGTATATGGTGCACACTTTTTTAAAACCGAAAATCGAAGAACCGAACCAAAATTTGTTAAAACCGAACCTAAGAACCGAACGCCCACCCCCTAGTGCGGGTGTTCTAGCCTCTATGAGTATTTTGATAATTTTTCAAGATGTAATATTATTTTTCCCTTGTAATTATTCGTCCTCGAATGGTGAGTAGTTAGAGATTGACTTGAGGCACGAATAACAATCAAGACTCAATCAAAAAATCAATTCATCAATCAAATTCTCTAAACAATCAACTATTCAAATTCAAGGATGTCCAAGTCTTTTCAAGTCAAGAGTAAGGACATTACCTCCAACATTCTCATCATTGAGCACGATAGATGCAGATATTTAGCTTTCATATATTTCTTAGCTTCCCATTTGACTTCCTCAACGAATTGATTCCTCCACAAGATTTTGACTTAGGCAATCTCTTTGGTCCTTAATTGCAAACTTAAAAATCAAGAATTTGGACCATTATCTCTTCATAGGACAGACTATCTTTAACTCTAAACTATCAATGAGAATTACAAATGAAGGATCTCCTAAGAACTTCTTCAACATCGAGATGTGAAACACTTGGCAAATAGCGGCTAACTCAAAAGGTAACTCTAACTCATAGGAAATATTCTCAATTCTCTTCAGTATCTAGTAAGGACCTATGTATTGGGGACTCAATTTTCCCTTCTTTCCAAATCTTATGACACCCTTCATGGGTGACACTTTCAAGTACACCCAATCATTCACCTCAAACTTCAAATCCCTTCTCCTCATATTAGTATAATATTTCTGGCAACTTTGTGCAATCTTCAACCTCTCTCGAATAACCTTCACCTTCTCTATAAATTGATGAACAAGATTAGGTCCAATCAGCTCAGTTTTATCAACCTCAAACCACTCAATGGGTGATCTACATCTCTTCTTATACAAAGCTTTATAGGGAGTCATCTTAATAGATGCATGATAGTTATTATTATATGCAAACTCAATGAGAGGTAAATGATCATCCCAATTACCTTTAAAATCAATGACATAAGCTCTCAACATATCTTTTAATGTCTGAATTGTACGCTCCCCTTGGCCATGTGTCTAGGGATGAAAGGTTTTACTAAGGTTTACCATAGAACCCAGTCCTTTCTAGAAAGACCTACAATATTGGGATGTGAATTAAGACCCTCAGACGTCTGAAAGGTTGGAGAAGGGAACTTCATTCAATCTAACAATCTCACGAATATACAATCTGGCATAATCCTCTGTAGTGTCAGTTGTCTTAACTGCTAAGAAGTGAGCTAATTTGGTCATACTATTAACAATCACTTATATCGAATTAAAGCTGTTTTTGGGACCTTGGAAAATTTTAATGAAGTCCATATTGATCATCTTCCACTTTCATTCAGGAATTGCAAGGTTCAGTGCCAATCCACATGGATTTTGATGTTCAACTTTAACTTGTTGACAATTCAGGTACTTGGAAATAAATTCAACAATACCCTTCTTCATTCCACTACACTAATAGGCTTCTCTTAAGTCATGAAATATTCTTATAGATCTAGGGTGAATGGTGTATATAGAACCATAGGTGTCAACCATAATCCTATCTAGAACATTATCTATGTTTGAGACACACAATCTACTTTGGTACCTCAACAGCCTATCTCCCCCTTTTGAGAAAACCATCACTTTCTATTTATGAATAGCTTTCTTTAATTGAAGTAGGATAGGATCTTGGTCTTACTTTTCCTCTACCTTTGTCACTAGAGAAGATGCAAACCCATTTTGAAAATTAACTCCACCTTCATTAGACTCCTCTAGTTGAGCTCTCAATTAAGCCAATTGATGCACTTCCTTAGCCAATTCTTTCCCTCTTCAACATGGTCAATACTATCTATAGACGACTTTCTAAGAGCTTCAACAACAACATTAGCTTTACATGAGTAGTAGAGATTGCAGATCATACTCCTTGAACAACTCTAGCCATCTTTTCTACCTCAGGTTGAGCTCTTTCTAACTGAAGACATATTGTAGGCTCTTGTGGTCTATGAACACATCCACATGCACTTTATATAAATAGTGGCACCAAATCTTGTGAGAAAATACTATAGCCTCCAACTCAAGATCATGAGTTAGATAATTTCTCTCATGAATTTTAAGTTGTCTAAAAGTGTAAGCTATCACTTTATCCCTCTACATCAACACACAGTCAAAACCAACTTCAGACGTATCATAATAGATCATAAAATCTTCTATTCCATCAAGCAAAGTTAAAATTGGAGCAGTTATCAATTTGGTCTTTAATTTCTAAAAACTCTTCTCACAAGCATCAAACCATTAGAACTTAGTCTTCTTCTAGGTCATCTTAGTCAATTGTGATGATATAGATGAAAATCCCTCAACAAATCTACGCTAATAGCCAACTATACCCAAAATATTTCTTATTTCCATTGGAGATGTAAGCCCAGAACAATTCTTCAATGCCTCAATTTTTTGAGTATCAATTTGAATATCATATTCAGATACTGTATGGTCTATGAAAGCTACTGATGCCAACCAAAATTCACATTTGGAGAACTTTGCTTATAATTTCCTATGCTTAGAAGTTTGAAGGATAAATCTGAGGTGATGAGCATGCTGTTCCTCAATCTTAGAGTAGATTAGAATATCATCAATGAAGACAATCATGAACATATCTAAAAAAGGCTTGAGCACTCTATAGTCAACTCAAAGAACATGACCAAGAACTCAAAATGACCATAACGAGCCTGAAAAACTATCTTCAAAATATCACATTCTCTCCTTTCAACTAATGGTAGCCAGATTTAAGATCTATCTTTGAAAAGTAAGACGCACCCTAAAGTTGGTCAAACAAGTCATCTATTTTGAGAAAATGATATTTGTTCTTTATGGTGACTTTATTTAGTTGCCTATAATCAATGCACAATATAAGGGACCCATTTTTCTTTGGAAGAAATAAAATTGAAGCACCCCAACGTACGATACTCAGCCCAATGAGTCCCTTATCTAATAAATCTCTCAACTACTGTTTGAACTCCTTAAGTTCAGCAAGGGTCATTCTATATAGAGGGATGGAAACATGCTAAGTATTAGAAAAACATCAATCTCAAAGTTGATATCCTTATTAGGAGGGACTCTAGATAGATCCTCAGAAAAAACTTTAGCAAACTCATTGACAATCAAGACTGACTCAAGAGATAGAGACTACACACTCTCTTCCTTAACTCGAACTATATGACAAATACTCCCTGTAGAGATTAACTTTCTAGCCCTAAGGTAGGAGATAAATTTACCCTTATCCACGATAGGAATACTCTTCCACTCTATGATAGACTCATTCAGAAATTGGAACTTGATAGTTTGGGTTCTACAATTGACAGAAGCATAACATGCATGAAGTCAATCCATGCCAAGAATCACATCAAAGTCAATCATCTCTATACAACTAGGTCTATCAAAGTATCTCTATGATAGACGGATATAATACAATATCTATAGACCCTCTCAACTAGAATAAAGTCACCAATAGGAGTAGAAACACTCAAAGGCTCAAGAAGACATGCAAGAAGAATCTCAAACTTACTGTCCATATAAGAAGTTACAAATGATAAAGTGGACCCTAGATCAAGCAAGGCATATACACCATGAGAAAAGACTTAAAGCATACCCATGATAACATTTGGCGAACTCTCCAGTTCTTTGCAACTGCCATGGCATACAAACAGTTAGTACCTTTGCCTATACCCAAAGTAGCATATCTCTGATTACCTCTAGCTGGTGGTGCTGCTGAAGAAGATTGGGCTTTACTGCATCTATCACCCTTCCTCCTCATAGGACACTCATTCTAGAAGTGACCAGTTTGTCCACATCTATAACAAATATTTGTACCCTTACGACGCTCACCCAAGTGGACTATGCTACACTTTTCATAGGGTGGATTTCCTCTCTAACCCTGAGTCACACTAGCTTAGGATTAAGAATCCCAAGCTCTAAAATTCTAATGACCTCATGATTTCTGATCATACCTATTACTTGAAGTTGGTGAACTCACTAAGGTTGGTGCATATCTTGAAGACCTCTCCTAAAGATAGGACTTGTCCCCCTTACTCTGCTTATGCTTTCTAGGCTCATGCCCTGCTGATTTAGCTCTGTTACTCACTCCTCCCTATCCCTCTTCTTCTTATCCTCAAGTTGTTACGCATAAACCATAAGTATGGAGATGTTTATGCCTGAAATAAATAATGTTACTTTGTACTTCTTCTTCACATGCTTGCCCAAGCAAGATTTGAACTTTCTTATTCTAGATCTCATGTTAGAGATCATCTCTAGAGCATATCTAGATAGTTGAATGAACTTGAATCCATATTCTTTGATAATTATCCCCTCCTACTTCAAGTTCATAAACTCTTTAACCTTCACTTCCATCAACTTCTGTGGAAATAAGTGATCAAGGAAGGAACCCTCAAATTCCTTCCCAAATAGTAGGCTCAACCACCTTACCTCGACCCTTCTCTATTGATTGTACGAAACATTTGCCATACCCTTAAGCTAATAGGAAAAAAGTTCAAATCCTTCAATCCAACTTGTATGCATAGCTTTAAGAACTTTCCACATCTCACCAATAAAATTTTTGGGGTCCTCCTCCACCTTAGATCCTGTGAAGCTGTGAAGATCGGTGTTCATCATCAAGAAATCCCTAAGTCTTGCTGCAATAGTTGGGTCTTGTGAGCTAGATCTAGGAGCCTATGAAATCTGATTACCACTTTTGGCAGCCACAACATTGATGAGCATAGCGATAATTCCTCTGAATTCAGCCTCTGAAGTAGAAACAGGCTGAGCAACAGGCATCTGAGGAAATCCAACGGCTCTAGTAGGTTGACCCCGACCTCTCATTCTTATTTGAGGAAGCACCTCTAGTGGGGGATTCTTAGTGTTGGAAGCTTAAACATCCCTTTGGGTGGCAATATGCTTAGGAGGCATGGTCAGCATGCAATGTAGGAATTAGATTGATACTTTAATAGAGTTAAACTCCATCGCACAAACCCAGAATACAAAATAAGTAAGACAATTCCTAATGTCTTGTTGCCTCTTGACTATAAGTATGATGCATAACACACCTATATGCAAGACTCTACTAGACACGACTTCATAGACACCCTAGAAAGGATATTACGTCAATAAATCCATAATCTATCATATCAAGTCCCCTTTTGGGACAATAGGGAAACATCTGATTTTATGATTCAATTCTCTTATGTAATGGATACATTATTATTGAGTTTAAGTTGTTATTTACTCTCATTCAACTCGATACTCGATAGTCCTGTCAAGAATCAACATGCTCATTAGAATCCAATCAATCTCTTCAGTTAACTCATTCAATTAGTGTCATTGGACACTTATCAAATACAATCCATCTTAACAACTATCAATTCTTTTGTTTGACACATTCTTTTAGAATCAGTTCATAACTCATCAAGACTCTATCACATCTATCATTCATAGTCAAGAGATTCATGTACAAAAATGGAGTTAAAACATGAATAATTTATATAGACTTTTTAGGCTCAAATCAAACTCAACTTGTTCTCATTATTTATGGTACCAAATCATAGTCATGAATACCCACTTAAATGCAGTACATCATCATTGCTAGAATTCAATCTAGGGTTCGTGTGAAAAAGGGTATAAAAAGTTACTCCAAGTACTCAATTCATATACACAACCATTTATATGAAGATATGTAGGAATTTACAAAATTTAGGATAATTTGCAAGAAACTAGTCACGTGGAACTCATAGACTCAATACTTGGCTTCAATTCTATCAAAAGAAGTAGTAGGACATGTGGATGAACTCAATCCAAAGTTTTAGTTATCCTTACATACCTAGGATGAAGATTTGAACACTCAAACATAGAAGGTTTGGCGTGATCCTCTAAACCCTAGCTTTCTCTTTAGACCTAGTTCTTTAGTTAATTTGTGTAAAAAGTTTAGGAATAAGTTTAGAAACCCTTCTAAGGTTAAAAATGTCCTATAACAATTATGGACTAAGTGCAGGAGTAGTAAAAAAAGGTTCAGAATGCCCCTAATTAGAACTACATAAATTCAACCAAAATGGACCTAGTCCGCAACGCAGACATTATCAATCCTAGTTCATTTTTTTCAATTGAATTCTAGTCCCATCAAAAATTAAGAAAATAATTTTAACTCCAAATCCAGGGCCAGCCCGCGACACGAACTGGTCGCCTACTCTTCTAGTTTTTGCATCTTCATTCCAAAAATTTATCTTTTGATTCGATTAATCTAAAATTTAATCAATACCATTTTTCACATAATTTTTCACCCTGATCAATATTCTGATCTCGAATTTTCCAAAGAAGTTAAGGATGATGTGTTGTGCGAACATTTTAGCCTGTAAGGGTATTTTGATGATTTTTTAGGGTGTTACAAAAACTTAATAATTTTTAAGTCAAATCAAGGACTTGTACTAAAAAAATTACTTTTTATATATAAACAATTCATCAAACTCAAGTAAGCTACACAATTATTAAACTCAGAATTCTTGTTGTGTCTCCAACTATCAATAGTAAATCACATGAAAATAACTTTGTAAAAAGTACTCTCTTCGTCCTTCTTTACTTGTCCACTAGACTATTCTGAAAAAACCAATAATACCTGTTCTATTTATAAAACTAATGAAAAATTTATCATTTTATGTCTATTTTACCATTATTATTAAGTAGTATTAACTTTTCAATATTTAGATAATTTATATTTAATAAGAATGATTTGATAAAATTATCTCAATTATTTATTTTTTCTTAATCCATGTATCAAATTAATAATGAACGATTATTGTTAAACAGTGTGATTAAAAGCGAACGAGATTGTTTTCCAACAACCCAGTAGTACCTTTTTCACGGTCACATGACACAACAGGAAGTCAAGTTAGTCAAAAAGAACTTACTTACTAACAACCAAAAGCTAGTAAATATTAGCTTAGCTTTACTTACTAACAACCAAAAGCTAGTAAATATTAGCTTAGTTTTACTTGATACTTAGCCCCTAAGCTTCTTCTTCATTAAAAAAAAACTCATACTATAAAGAGAAATCTCTTCTTCCCCAAAACCTTACAAAAAGATAAAGATCCGTTTTGCATTTTTGAGAAAGAAAAGAGGGAATGTGTTTTTTGAAATGTGTTTGCAATGAAGAAGAAAAAGAGGTAAGCAGGAAAATAGCACCAGGGGTTTGTCCACATTGTGAAGGAAAAGTTGAAGCAATAGATGTTGAAGGAAGTTTGAAGTTTTGTTTTCTCCCAA
>JBCEWC010007660.1:0-21108 GCA_038996855.1 Solanum aculeatissimum | reverse complement strand
TGAATTGTAATTGTGGTATTAATTTGTATTGCAAGAACTTCCGGAACAAAAAAGATTTATTCCAGAAAAGCTCACATATTTCCATACAAGAAAAAGGCGTGAGTTATAGCATTTGCATAAATTTAGTCATCCATATGAAAATGCATCTAAGCAACAGCCTTAAAAAAATATAGCAAACACCAAGTACTTCAAAGAGAAAATAGTGGAGTGGTCAGAAGACGTATTTTCTAAGAAAGAATGGAAGAAGAGGGAGGAGGGGATGGACGACACCTAAGAAACCAGATTTAAGAGTTTCGACGATTTTGTTGAAAGCCTCAAAACAATAAAGCTTTACAAGTTACAATATATAGACAGATTATACAAACCACATCCAACACTTTTAGGACACAACATCCAGTAAAATCGGAGTACAAAGGGGCCAGCGGAACAACAGTACCCTATCCTGATTCAACATTCTCTATATTTTCCGGTGTAAGTGACAAACATGTATTACAAGAAACACCCAAGATATTAGATGGGTCCGGCTCTCATTAGTTGCTACACTTCAACAGCTGCTGCTGGTTTGCCTCTCTACCCTATCCTGATTCAACATTCTCTATATTTTTCTGTATAAGTGACATACATGTATTACAAGAAATACCCAAGATATTAGACGGGTCCAGCTCTTGTTAGTGCTACACTTCAACGGCTGCTGCTGGTTTGCCCCTCTTTTCTCCTGATCTTCAATGATTTCTGGCTGGATTGCTGCTTCGCAGAAGCACCTGCTAAAAGTAATCGAGACATAACATAGGCCAATAGTTCTTCATGATGGGAAAATGTAAAATCCAAATGAGCATACTCAAACTCATTATATGACACCTCCACACCTGCATCCGTCATCAACCTATAATGCTTCCTTACCATGGATGGCCTGATGACCCTGTCCTTACGCCCAGCAACAAGATCAACCGGAATATCAATAAGGGAATAGAACTCCCCTAAATCTAAAGGCCGAGGGAAACCATAAGCTTTCATGTTTGCAGCTGCACTCCCATAGTCAAACATCATAAACTTCCGAGTATGCTTGATCTGTGCCAAATGAAGGACCACACGGAATGAAACAGCTGGCATATTATTCATATTGTAGTGTGGCAACCCTAAGACTCCAACCCAATTGGAACTGTCTCCACCAACCAAATAACTTATGAGAGTTTGCACCAGACCTCCAACTGCTGGTAAGTTGTGGAAGTCTCGGGCCAACTTGTTAAACAGCATGCGGAAAAATCGAGTGGGAATATAGAAAGCTGACACAAAAGGGGCAAGTAAAGGAGACAATTGTAGAAACAAGCATTCCATCATTGTGAATACGGGATTGGAATCATGATGAAACCCAGCAGGCGATAATAAGATTAATCTTGAAAGCCTATGGGGCTTCACCTCAATTCGACGTGTTAGGACGTACATTAGAATAGCAGCTCCTCCCAAACTATGGCAAATTGCACAAAGTTTGTAAGGCTGATCATTGTCATTCTCTTCCTCCACAGCTTTTTGGCTATTGTTCAATTCAGTAACTTTTGTTTGGTGGATCTTCTCTATCATTGCAGGTATATCCTGTGTCCCATGCTCATTTATGGAGTACTTCCAGTACCTGCATGAACATGCCACACTTGGTAACTGAAGTAACTGGATAGAAATTCAGCAATCGCCAAAATACATAAAATATAAAGTTCTTTTTTCCCTTTCCAAAAAAGGGATCAAATGACATTTCAGACACAAATGTGAGCTGCACGAAGTGATGCACTTACCGACGCGAGGATATATTCTTGTCAACGTGCTCTCTAGAGACCAATCCCCGGAGATTTCCTAGGAAAACATCATACCCTGTAATCAAGAAACAGAAGTATGAATACTGCAGAATTCTCTCCGGGTAGTTTATAGTATATCCACACCCTGTAAATTATAGACCAAAAAGTACAAAGGACAAACCTTGATCATAGGCTGCAAATGCTGGCGAACCAACAACTCCGTTCGATACCCAACTGTAAATCATATAATCATGGAATAAATAATGATGCAATTGATAATTAGAACTATGATCACTGCAGCAACTCTAAATGACAATTGAAAATTGGGCTGATCTTTACAATATTTATGAAGAAACGAGAAATAAGAACTAAGAACAGAAAGACCACCAAGTCTCAATGCAAGACATATTATATGGCATCGACAAAATAAATGCCCCCTCATTTTTATGATTATATGGAAATTTTGACATTATTTTTTGTGATTGGTAGTGTAGAACAGCTTTGCACGCACCTCAACTATTCCACCGGGTACCTAATAAATCACATAATATCCTTCCATATGATCAACTGTCATTTCAACTAAAATATTATGCAAGTATAATAACTCATAAGCCTAGAAGATCTCAATGGACAACTTGAGATTTATGGCAACGACAGTTGGGGTTAACCCAGGCATGCAACTCGAATACTATGCATAAGAAAAGGAAAATGTTTTTGAAGATTTAGAAGACAAGTGAGGCTCACCCCATGGATGAATCCAAAATCCCATGTTGTAGATAAACAACCTTCTGAGCATCACGTCTGCACAATCAAGTAGAAAACATCAAGGAACATCTATAAATGCACATCCACCTTGAAGCTGTAGACATAAAGATATGGAGATGATGAAAAGCACTCAAACCTTGGAATTCTCTCCAGAAGGAGAATATATCCATCATCAGTAACCACACGAAGAGCTTCATATGGGTATCTACAAAGGAAAGAGTCACATGTTGAGACTGGAATGCTAAATTTGGAAACCTATCCACACTGGTTATGAAAACAAAGGGTTGAATACACATTTCACCCTCACGTATTGGTGAAGTTGCCTGAAAATGAACTAGTTCCACTCCAACTCCTGACCAACCAACTCTTCAACAGTCTATAGAGGATAATGTCAACCCAAACAAAAATGACTAGACCAAAATATAACTGAAACAACAATCTTATAATCCTGTTTTCAGTTAGATTTCAGAATACTTGCAACATAATTTTTAATCCTATCCAGCACTTAATAGACATCTAAAGAAATTGCTATGTATCTTTAGATCCAAACAGATTAAAAAGAAAAACTTAAGAAATCTTTTCAAGTTAAATTGGAAAAGTCCAATCCCTTGAACTGTGTATGCAAGAATGTTTAAGAAGGGAACTATGCATTTCATATGTTAAAAAATGTAGCATGCAAGCAAAAACCCTCACCCAAGCTCTGTAATGACATCTTGACATGTCCGAGCATCTGTATTGAGGGAATGAAAGCCTGTTTTCTGTTCTCTAGGAGTAGGATCACTCTCCAAAAGGGTATCCATAGGAACAGAGACACCTGAATCAACAGAAGGAACGCCCTCACGACTGTTGTCAGAAGAAAACCACTTTACCACTTTCTTCAAGGTGTCTATTGGTGAAAGAAGACAGTGTGCAGCCTTGTGAAAAAATTCAAAAACAGCCTCTATGGTGATCTCGATTGCTAGATGGAGGTCCTACATGTAAGAAAATTAGACCAAGTCATTTTCATGAAAAGTTACAACCGAGGAGAAAACAAAACATGTATAGCATATAAGAGACAAGGTAATTTCTAAAAGACAGTTTTTATTTTCCCTTTTCTCCTTTCTATACTCTTCACTGTTGGTATTGTTCTCTTGCAGGTAGGGCATGCAAAGGAGGAGAAAGTGCGGGACTTAAATAAAAGAGTAAACAGAGAGGAATATGATGTTAGCGACAAAGCCCACTTAGGAGTTAGAGTTCAGATGTTTGGTTGCGCTTCTGTTTGACATAAGAACCAACAGAACTACTCAAGTCCAACTTTTTCCACATCTGACCAGATAGCCAGAAAGCTCCTGCTAAAGCAGACTTAGGAAAAGACGGGTGTCAATGGCTTTCCCTGCTTAATGGAGAGGCTGCTTCCTAGTTTCACACTCTAGTCACTCAGAGAAACACAGAGCACTTCTCTATTGTCCCAAGGCACGCATTCTCAGGTCCAACAGTTCCCTTGACATTAATATGATGAACAGGAAAACGCAAAGCTAATTGAAGTTGTAGTTCCTCTGGTTTCATCCTTATTTCACCTTACATTTTCTAATTCTGAAACTTCATATTGTCTTCAATATCGTCCATAATAGCCGTCATCTTCTGAATTATCAGAAGTTGCAATCTTTACAAGACCATATGCAACAAAACAAACACAATAATAGCATGGGGCTCACTAGAACAATACAAGGTGATTTCTTCTTTATCTGTCCTAACCTCCCCAACAGTATCATCACCCATAAGCCCCCCCCGCGCCCCAAAAGATGGATGAAGAGTAACGTTAAATGAAGGGTCAAACCTCAACAACACCACGTCTTCTGTCAGTGGCAGACTGGATAACTTGATCCCTGAGTGTCTGTAGTCTTTTCCTAGCTTGCACATGGGAAGACTGAAAACGCTCAGATGTCCGAGGGGTTCTACTGCCCCTACTCAAAGCATATATAAACAAAGGTAGGCCCAACATAAATTTAATAGGGAATAGAAGCCATGAGATGATGTATCTGAGCCAATGCATCCAATGCCTGTTCCGCCTTGAAAAACTGCGAGCCCTAGATACCCGAGAACTTTGTGACAGTGGAGATGGAGGACAAATGGTTTCATCAGTTTCTTCTTCTTCTTCTGAGGATGAATAATCTACACTCGAGGAGGAGGTGTCAGAATCAATAGAATGTTCATGAATGAACCGGTTAAAAGATGAGGCGCCACTGTGATCACCAAGAAGGTAAATGTTAATACAATCGCATCAATAAAAGACACTAATTCAAAAGACAAAACATTGATAAGTGAGAAAAAATATGAAAGCCCACTTTTCCATCCACTGTGGAAGCCGAGGTCCACGAAAGGTTGGACGAAGTTCCCAACCATGTATGCCTTCAAGAATAGTAGATTTCCCGGGCAATATCGTCAATAATAATGCTGACACTCCATTAATCAATCTCACAACATTATTCAGAGACTCATACGTCAATGTCTTGACTGACCTGAGTAAATGTTGACAAGAAAACATAAACATTAAATGATGCATCAATAACAAAACTTGCCAAAGCTAAGACAAAAATCTACAGCCAGAAAGAAGCAGTGTGAGCGTAACCCTAAGGATTTCAAGCTGAACAAATATTATGACATAGAAATGAAATGATACAGCTGACTATGAGCTCGTTTTATGAATAATAACTTCAGAGCTTATTACAATCCATCTGCCAAAGCAATAGTTCTGTCTTCTAAAGCAGTGGCAGTGGATTATCTAATATCATTAAAAAAGTTTCATCCTAAACCATTTAAGTATTTCCTTAAAAATAAAAAAGGACGAAGAAAGGAGGAGATCATATAGATATTGCGCTTATAATTTTGTGCGCTCAACCAACCTTCAAGGCAATCATGACAATTAAAAAGGAAACTCCTGCAATTATTCATGTTTATCCCACTGTATAATAGTGGATATTACAGATGAACTTATCCACAAAACAATTGTTATATGTTTGACTACCATGATCGCTTCTTGCGTACAAAATTCCATTAAACTGCTGCCTGAATATTTTGTAGATTATACTCCTGTAATTCATCTTAAACTTATATACCACAAAATAAGAAGGAGCATATTGCTCTACCTTCTAATTTCTTAAGCTCTGGCTGATCAACTGAACCCAAAACAGAAACTTCAACACCACAACAATTTTTTTCCACCCAAACTTAAGCATTTCACAGCTGACCGAGAAGTACACTCATACGTCAATAACGATAAACATTTTAAACCTGAACCAGGAACAATCATGGCAAATTTCAACCTCCGAAACACCAATTTTCAAAGTAACTTATGCAAAAAATCAACAGATTCACCACTTCACTGTATAATAATGAATGAATCAATCAATCAAATAAGCCTCAATCCACTATCAATAAATCTTCCAAACATTCCGTCCGCCGTCCATTTCATTCCAATTAGAACCAGTATACGACTGAATCGCGTACAAGCATGTACAATATGTGTATATTATATACGTAAGAAGGACGGAGAGATGAAAAACTTACTCTTTGGTAACAGCGAGGGTATGGTCAACGAGCCGTTGCATCGGTTGCGACAACTTGGATTAGATTCGGTAATAATAACTGTAAATAATCGAAACCGAGTCAATCGATATATCTCCGGGAAGAAAAAAATTAATCAATCCAAATAACTGTAAACTATTTCCCGAAATGCTCCGGCGAGATAGAGAGAGAAGGATCCGTGTCCGGTGAATTAGGAGTCGGTAAAGATATAACACTCCCGATTCTTGCCGTCCAGAGGAAGTCGGTTTGTGGTCTGTAGAAACGGTTCCCAAATTGCAACATGGAATTTTTTGATTGGATAGAATTATTTAAGTCGCTTTCGCGGTGACATGTCGATGACTACACGTTTGTGTTTATATCCTTTCGACTCAAAAGAGTCTTGATTTAAATATTTCATCATATTGCAAATGCGACCCCTGAGTTGTTACTGAATGACGAGGAAACGATCGAATATTTTTAAATATAGTAAGATGATATTTTTTTAGGAAGGTGGACTAAAAAGAAAATGAGACCACATAAAATAAAACAGAGAGAATAAGAGAAAAACTCTCATCATTTTATAGCTACTGACTATTATTTAATGAGGAAACAAAACTTATAGTTACTATTTACGATCATTATATCTAATATAACTATTACTCCCTCTATCTCATTATGTGGCATCTTTTTTTTAATCCATTCTGGAATAAACGTTACTATACTAGTATTATAAATAATTTAACTTTATAATTTCTCTTTTATCCTTAATAAAATAATTTTAGACCATAAATTAAATAACGTTAAATACCGTGTCAAGTCAAACAATGACACATCAAATGAGACTGATAGATTATTCGTTTACACAAAACTATCATATATCATGATTTCATCTCATCACCAAACAGTTTCAAGAGGTACACAATTTTATACGGACGAAGACGATGGAACTGGATGTAATTTGTTGGCCACCCAGCTAACTAGATGCAAGATTGCAAAACCCAGGAAGAAATACTTCTCATCCTATAAGCCAAGTCTTGATAGCATCTTATTAGGAAGAGAAATTTTTGGGATCACAATGTTGAAAACTTGGTTTTGTGTTGTAACATATATGTTCCTACTGCAATACAGACATATACTTGGGACAATTTGATCCGCCAAACATATTCACGTGTCCAAACCATGAGTTCCTATCATGTATGATACAACAATCATTCGTAGGTAGTATAATTCTCGTCAACAGCGGATAGCATATTGCATCTGCTTAGTAATCACAAATTAAACTGTCATTTCTTACGCTCAACTTGATTCATGTAACTCCTTTTGACAAATTCGAAATCCAGTTTGTTTCCCATGTCTTGCTGCGTACCATGGAACTGTAGGATGATGAGAAGTTTTTTATATGGATGATTGGTGCATACTATATTAACAGATGCCACCTTTAACTGATATAGTATGGTCTTCAATTGCTTCTTTCTTGTCTCCAACAATTTCCAAGAATGAAAACTCAGAAACCAAAGCCAAGTGATCACTACCCAATTTCTGCAGCTCAGAAATTCAAATCAAAATAGCTTAGAATAGAAGTCAACACACAAAGCATTTCAAGGAATATATCAAATGTAATGAGATCCAGGAGTGCTCTTATCCGGCTCACAAAATAAAACTTTAATGGTTCACCATAAAGAAAAGATGTTGTGACTTTGGTTATTGATGGCCGACTCTATCCCAAATGTGCAATCAAGCATCAGGTCGTTTTATTAGGTAAAGGACCCAAATCTAAATTAATTCTATACATTATTAAATATAGTGGTTGGAAGAATCTATTTCTAGCACAATATTCATGTTTTAACAACCTTATTAATGTATTTGGCTCTTTTGTATAATCTAGCACGTCCTTGTTAACAACATCAGCTTACTACGTCAGAAGAACAATACCTTGTACGGAAGACCACCTGTTCTCTTCAAGACATTAATTGGCAAAGTATCTAAGACTTTTGTGGGTGCAAGGCCATCAGAATACCTGCATGTGGTGGATTTTACTTTAGTGCTTACTCCCGTCAATCACATTAGCAGAAAAATATAAATAGCAGTTGTAATCAACAGCATTAGTACTACAAATAATCAACAGTTCCCAGAAACTTCGAGTGGTAAGATGTGGCTAATGTTTCACCACTGTTATCCCTTGTTGTTAGAGGTCCCTAAGAAGAAGGAAGAGGTAGCATCTGCCTAAGAGGAATATACAAAGCAATAAACATAGACTGTGGATAGGAAGGACAAGCCGTACCTTCACAGGGTGCATAGCTATGTGGGATTTAGGGACGCCAACCGCAACATTCATCTCCTCTTCGCTCCATCGAGAATTAAAAAATCTGAAGTCAATTGCATGCACGCAACAAAATTCTTCATCAGAATCATATAATAATACAAATATTTAGTTTTCTAACAAGTAAACCAATTGACATCAGAAATCTCAAACGTCAATGGATCACAAATCAAACACACTCGATGATTTATGAAGGGCATTAATAGCTGAACCTAATAAAATCAGCAAAAACCAACATACAACAGTTGGAGGAGTTATATGCCTTTTATAGTTTTATTATAATTAAATATTTTTAAGCCTTACATAAATGGTTAGTTAATTTCATATCTCCATTTTTGTTCTATTCTATTAATGTAACAAAGTCTTAGCTCCATAAATAAATTTGGTTTCCGAAGTTTGATAAATACTAAGTGTCAAGAGTTTGACCATACAACACATTATACTGAAGTTGAAAACTGAGAATGAGGATATAGAGAAGACATCATGTTGTTAAAAAACACCAGATTGTTTTCTCACAAAACAAAAATCAAAGCAACTTATGACCTCCTTTAGGTTTTATGAACACTCTAGCTTTATCTGATTTATAGGAGTGCATAGACCTTCAAAAGACATAATAAGTGCTGGCAGATCCTTGCTTCACCTGTCCATTAGAACAAACAAAATCCCCTTTTCTCTTCTTAGACCAAGAACTTGAGACTTGAGAGGGATGGCATCGTCTCTGACCAGATAACTCTTTTCGGTTATGTAGCATTAGATTGAGCCGCTATATCAAAAACAAATCCTTTAAGAAGCAAACAACTCAACAAACAAAAAAAAAACATGCAGATCATATGACTTAAGAAATACTTTATTATTGCATAAAGGAGACTGAATTGGGATCTGGCGTATTACCTCGGATGATGACAAGAACTTGTAGATTGGACTCTGTCAAAAGGGATAAACAAATAAGCATTGTTTCAGCAAGTTACTTTTAAAATAGAAGTCAATGACATCATAAAGATAAATTTCAGCTATTCACACCTGGGGAGTGCTATTATAATCACCTGCGAGCACAATAGGCACATGGCCCCACTTTTCCGAAAGTATGTGAGCCATTGATGAAAGAAAGCGAATCTGAAAGGAAGAATATGAGTGATAAGTTACACATGGTGAAAACCCAAAGCAAATAGCAATCCTTGGTACCACACGTCAATCTGCTGACAGTTCGGGAATCTAAACAGTTTATGTCTAAAGTTAAGCATGCCATCAGAAGAGGAAAAGCACATATTTTGTAGCAAGAACTAGATTCTTATTACCACAATGTTGCGCACGTATTTATCACGGAGCATGAACAAAGATTGAGAAGATCTCTTTCTAGAGGGAGACTGTTCAGATGTCAAGTGGTATGCTGATGAAACAGGATTTGAAGTTCAAAAGAAAAAATCTCACTCTATCCATGTGCCTAAGCAGTAAGAAACAATTTGATAAGTTGATTCTTAAACTTATTTTTCACCTGAATTTCCTAATAACCAAATAGGATGTACTCTTCCAGTTTGGGACAATTTTGAATGCCATTTGATCAGAAAATTCACCAACAAATTCCAATATCTGAACAGATGATAAATTTATTTTCAATTGAACATTTTTTTACAAAATTAATAATAAAAGGAATTACTTTCTGACAGCTGTACATTCCAAATAATCGTAGTGTTTATAACAACAATAAACATACTCAGTGTAATCCCACAAGCGGGGTCTGGATAGGATGCTGCGTATGCAACCTTACCCAAAAAAACTTGAGGATGTTTCCAATAGATCCTCGACTCAAGTAATGATAAGGTAAAGATCAACGCAGTATATATTAATGATGCAATTGGGGAAGGTGAATGAGATCTCCTTTTAAATTCAAGAATATGTGGCTAAGTTGTGGCTGATTTTGGGGATAGAATGGCTAGCTGGTCGAATAGTTAGGCGGTGGTATCTGAGCCTGACACAATGGATGATGAAATCAATTCCAGGTTTCAGGAAAAATGTGTGATTACAGAAATACTAATGGACTCTAGACTTGTAGCGATGGAACAACATCTCCACGAAAAAATTGTTCAAGTCATTCAAGAACAATTTTCTAGTTTGGGAACTGGCTCTACAAAACTAGCAGTCCACGGGACAGAGTCTAGTAGCGCCTCGACGACAGGTAGATCAATAAATCCGACTTCTAGAGGCAATACACTACCTATTCAACTGGCTGATCAGAATCATCAAACTAGTGGTGGTTTCAATTCGACAATACCAAGGTATGCAAGGATGGATTTTCCTAGTTATGATGGCACCAAAGCCCACATCGTTGTGAGAAATTTTTTGAAAATCAATACACAACAGATGCGGAGAAGGTTGGAGTGGCTGGTATTCACCTCTTGGGAGAAGCACAATTATGGTATTATTAGCTTAAACGAGCGAAGGGCCCAATGAGTTGGGAAGACTTTCGGACACGATGTTTTTAGCGATTCGGACGTTTTGAAAGTAGCAACCCAGTGGGTGAATTGGTCATGCTTTGACAAATTGGTACAGCTCAAATTTATCAATTCTGGTTTCAAAAAAAGTTGGTTAGGGCTGATGAGCTTATTCCAGAACACTTGCATGTGGGAAGATTTATTGCAGGGTTGGATGATTCAAACAAATTGGGTGTGCAATTGCTCAAACCACCTATCGATGGCTATGAATGTAGCTAGGGCTTTAGAATAAAAGCAGCAACCTCAAAAAGTAAGTAATGTTTATGGTGGGGCAGAGCAGCAACCTCAAACAAGTCTTGGCAGCATGACAAACTTGGCAAAATTTGTTGCTAGTTTAGTCAGTTCAATTACCTCGGCTAATGCGCAGTTCAACAATCAAATCTCTTTTGTCAAGCGATTAACTCACATAGAAATGGTAGAGAGGAGCTAGAGAATTATGCTATAATTGTGATGAACAATATTCAACCAATCACCAGTGCAAACGGCTTTTCCATTTGGAATTGGATGATTTAGCTGACAACACTATTCTGGAAGTTCTCGATGATTGCCGTGAAATTCGAGCTTGAGGACAAGCTCTTTCAATGTCAAGGGGGTACAAATGTGGATGTGTGACAATAAATTAAGTATTCAATTATATATTTAGAAGTTTTATTATTCTAGAATATGATTTATGTTTCATACCTTCATAAGGATCAAGTTTAGCTATAGTTATTAGTTTGCAATAGAATTTAGTTTCCTACTTTCATAAGGATTAAACTTCTTATTGCTATAATTAGACTTATTTAAAGGGGTTCCGAGGAATAAATCGGTAAGTCATATTTCAGCAAAAAAAGAGATTAGAATTCTCTCTTCCATTGAATTCCAAGGTTTCAATCTCCCTTCAACAAGTTAAATTTATATACAAAAATAGGCCAATCTAGGAATTTGAACAAAGCCAAGGGGAAGTTAAAGTAAATTGATTTAGATTTTCCTTTTCATCCTCCTGTGGCTCGATCCGTCCCTAAAAATCCTAGCAATTGCCTTCATTAAACTTAAGAAGGTGTTTAAAGAAACTATTTCTGCATCACAGAATGCTTTTGTTGACGGTAGACAATCTTGAACGCAACGTTAGTGAAAAATGTGGTGGTTATAATACCACGTACCTCGGAAGATTAGAATCAAGGCTTGTATCTTCGCTTTTGAAAGAATTTTTCAAGTATCCGGACTTCGTAAGGATGAAACAAGGTTGGACATAGCTTTTCAAGTGTTTTTGGCCAGGGTGCCCTTTCAAGGGACCCTTCACGAGCAGTGGAGGGCAACATTGGCCTTGAAGGGGCCCGTGGAGGCTTGCCTTGGCCTAAAAAGTGGCTGCCCAGTTGAGGGTGCACACCACGAGCCACTTCACGGGTCGTGGTGCACACCACGCCACGTGAAGGGCTCCGTGGTGAGTCCCTTTGCCATGAACAAGTGTCCCATGCACTCTACGGAAGGCACCACGAGCCATGGTGCACTGGACAGTTTTGCAGGCTCGTTTTAAAGAGGGTAAGCCCTTATACGATGTGTATTGACTCCCTTGCCCTCCCAAATCAGTTCCTAAGCATTTCATATCACCTCATACATTCCACAACACTTAGTCCCTCATTCACTCACTCAAAACACCTTTCACATCCTTCTTCAAGCTCTGGTCAAAGGATCTTCAAGGAACCTTCAAGTCCAAGCTAAATTCAATTTTAAGCCTTTAATCCAAGCTTAGGCATGTGGTTTATGATCTTAAGGGATCTCTTACATCAAGCCAAGTCTAAAGGAATTCCATCGACTATGTTTTTCACATGAATCGGTATAGGGGTCAACTTCAAATAATCTTATCTCCTTGCACAAAAATAATTAGGTGGCCCATGACCTACCAACTTAAAGGTCTTTGAATTATCTTTCCAACGCATCCAATGTCACCTAATTTCGAGTTTGAAGCAAGAAGTTATGCCCGTTTTAGTAAAATCTATCCCCATGTTTTCCTCTAAGGGTGCACACCGCAGACCCCACCACGGCCTAGATGGGGGTTCCGTGAAAGTGCATTGCTCCTCTGTCCAAGGGAGTTTTTGTAAGGGTATGAGGGTCTTTTCCCCCTTTCCTAACACCCTTAGGCACGTTTTATGACTAGTATACTCCCATAAATCAGTTCCTAAGGCTCTCATAACATTCCATACACCTCATAACACTTAGGCTCTCATTTACTCATTCAAATTCACCTTCCAAGTTCTCATTCAAGCTCAAGTTGGGAATTCTTCAAGGGGATCAAGGATTCAAGCTAACTTTATCTCAAACTCCTCAACCTAAGCTAGTATGTGAGATTCATTCATGGTTTCCTTCCAATCATGAAGCCCAAAATCTCTTTCACCCTCTTTCATTACTTTAAAGTATGATCTAAGTATGAACTTCATGATTTGGTTTTTAAATTGTTGAAATTATGTTATGGGTTACTCTTAAATAATGATTTAAGCATGAATCAAGTCCCATTCTAATGATTTGCATGGATTTCATGAGATTTGATCTTGCATGTCCCTTTTAACTATGAATTCATGCATGGGAAATTTCAATTATGATTTAAATGTTTATTTCTTCATGGATTATGCATGTTTCCATTCCTATTATCATGTTTTAAGGTTGAATTTCATGTACCCATGCTTTACTCTCACTTCCCATGCCATGAACATGCATGAACAAGGCTTTTCATGAGGTTTTGATGGATTTGGTTACCAGTTATGGGTATGAACATGGTTTCAAGCAAATTATGATATGATTATGATTACTATGACCTGGTTTTAAGCTAAGTTGCTCGGAATCTCCAAAAATATTGCTGCACCCGTGTCGGATCCCTAAAAAATACACTATTTTTGAAGGATCCGACACACACCCGTCGACATTTCTGAAGAGTCCGAGCAACATAGGTTTTAAGCATCTAAGGGTTTGTATACACCATCATGTACAAATTATGAATGAGCCGAGTTTTGATCAAGCTTATGATTATGTGGCAAGTATGTATGTGTAATGATGAAAGGCCTACACCCACATCACATGAAAGGAGCTATTCTATGTTTTCATGGTGTTGTTATGACATGGACGGGTTAGTAGATAGTGCCCCTCCCATGGTATGGTATGACATGACTTTTGACCTCTACTCCGTGAGAGTTTACTTAGCACCGAGGGGACCTTGAGATTGAGGCTCATCCCCTTAGTTGAAGCATGACCCGTTAGTAGTGAATCTCATTGTCTCATAATTACGTGCCACCATAGGTTAAAGGATCACCTATTCGATGAGGTTGACTCTTTAGAGGGATCATCCGTGAGATGAGGCTTGATTCCCTAGATGGACCACCCATTAGTAGATGCTTGCTCACTAGTTAGCTTTAGTAGATCCACTTAGGCATTATGAATGTTCACCTTGGCAAGTGACTCCCTCTTTTCTCCAGTGTAGGGGTAACATCGGGACTCCATGTTATAGCTTACAAGGTTTATGTCAGTTACGGCGACTCTCACATTTGGCTATGGACTCTCTCATGTTTTTATGATACCTCACCAATGTTCCTGATCTCTTACAACGTTAAAGGTTTTCATACAAAGGCTTATGGCAGATTTTCCATGACTTATTACTCTTACTATGATTTCAAGTTTCATTATGACTTATGATATTTTACAAGGCATATGGTTTTCTTAACTGACTCTTGACTATATTGAGAAATATGGCATCATGGCATCTCGGTATGATGGTCTCTCCTCTACTTGGTTTCCATATATATATACATGTGTCCTTGCTCATGTTTTATGGTTATGCAGGTTACTATTATATACCCATATTGCATTGCATGCTCGCATACTTAGTACATTCAAACGTACTAATGCATACTCTATGCCTGCATTTTATCATAATGCAGGTGCAGGTGATCCTATCATCCATCCCCGTAGCTAGATCCAAATACTTAGACGATCCAGATTAGGTGAGTCCTCATGCTTCGAGGACAAGGCCTTTTATCTGATTCTTCATGTCATGTTCATGTATTAGAATGTTCATGTATTAGAGACAACTTTCCTTTATGTTCAGGGTGAGCCAGGACCTGTCTGAGCCCCATCTTATGTCATGAGTTAGAGGCATTTGTTGGATCTATGTATTTGATTCAGCTTCCAGACTTGTATCTCTTATGTTATGATCTTCCTTATGTTATGAGTTATGATATGCATATGCTTCCACCTATGTATTCTCCTTGTTCTATCTTAAGGGCTTGATTGTATGCTAAGGGGTTAGTTTGACATTCCTCTGGGGATCTCATTCACCGTGTTATGGCTAGGCCCTAGGCTTGGGTCGTGACAATGGTGGATTAGAGGAGAAAGCAAGGAGTGTCAGGTGTTTTGTGCAAACTTCATCTTCAAAATGTCAATGATAATACAACAACATACCCAGTGAAATCCCGTAAGTGGGGTAAAACGTCAATGATCATGTGGACCAAAAATTCCTAGATTCCATAATTGTTCCAAATGGGATTTGGGAAAAAGTGGAGAAGATAAATATATCTTAGCATTTTTTTATGAGATTCTCTGTTGGTAAATGGTAATCCGTGCGGCTTTTTTGGGTGCTCGAGGTATTTGAGACAAGAGGATCTCATAACTCCAATGTTGTTTATTCTAGTTGTGAAAGCAGTGAGCATGGTGATGGATATAGTTGTCTTGGTGGGGTTACTCGAAGGGTTTCGATGCTGCATTTCGGGTGTAGAAGACAATTTCAATGACACACTTGTTGATCGCGAAATACTTTGGTATTTTGTGATGCAGTTGAGACCAAGTTGGATTATTTAGGCCAAGTTCTTGCATGGTTTCAGGAAGTGTCAGGCCTCAAAATTAACTTGACAAATTGTGTGACTATTCTGCTTGGAGAGTTGAATGACATTGGATCGCTTGCTAAAGTTCTAAATAGTAGGGTTGAATCCCTTCTAATAACATGTCTTGTAGTGTTGTTAATTGCATCAAACAAGATCATACAATGTGGAATATAGTTCTTCAGAAGGTTGAGAAGAGACTTGCAGGGTGGCACAAAAGATATTTGTCCAAAGGCGAGAACAAAGTTTTTTTTTTAAATGAAGTAATAGATTCCATTAAAGGCATCAAACAGATGCAAATAGTACAGAAGAGTGGGATCAAAAGTGAATGTGCTAGCTCCATTACAGTGAAGGCGAGAAGAAACTGCTTATTAAGAGCACATTGTCGAGTATTCCCACTTACTACGTCTTTGATTGATGCTCTACTTTTTGATCACTGAAAAGTTGGAAAAGTTTCAAAGAAATTTCTTATGGAGTGCAGCAGATGGGGCAAGGAAAATTCACTTGGTGTGGTGGGAGACTATCACATCTCCTAGAAATGGGGAGGTCTTGGCATTAAAAATGTAAAGGACTTTGATAAGCCTTATTAGGCAAATGGCATTAGTGGTTCGGGGTGGTGATAGCTGATAATTATGGGATAATAGAAGGGAGTTGGAGAACTAGAAATATCACTTTGCCTTTCGGATGTGGTTTGTGGAGGAATATCATGAAGCGATATGAGTATTTTTGAGAATATATCTCATTCAAGGTTGGAGACAGAAGAAGAGTAAATTTTTGGCACATATTATCAAAAGATGAATCCCAAAGATTGTCCAGTATATCTTGTCAAAGAGACTCTATGGTACAACTTATCAGGGGGATACAAGGTGGAGAAACTTCATGGGACTTGAGATTTAGAAGGGAATTTCAAGATTGAAAAGTGACAGAGTTTCAAAGTACCCTAACTTCATTGATAAGTCAATCTGATTGATAACCCCAATGGTTCGTGGTGGGGCTTGGGAAATAATGGAGTGTTCTCCATGAAGTCCTTCTATGAGAAGATTTTAGTTAAGGGGAGTGCAAGTTTTCCCATGTAATGTAAAATTATTTTTTTTTCATTTGGCTAGTTGTTAGAGGGGTTATTTTCACAGGGAAAATCTTATTAAGCGGAAGGTTGTTTGTATCGGTTGGTGTTACATGTGTAAGGAGGTGGACAAGAACATACATCATTTTCTTCTATATTGCGGACTAACAATGATGTTATGGTGGTGTAGGTGGTCTGGCACTCCATGAGGGATGTCAAAAACCGTGAAAGAGTTGATATTTAGCAGAAAGAGCGGAAGAAGGAACATAAAATAAAGGGCTTGAAATGTGGTCTCACTTGCATTAATGTCGGGTCTAATTGAAAAAAGGATGCACTTGAAAGTCAAGACTGATCTAAACGGCAGTTGAGCAAGCCAGGAGAAATAAGAATTAAAAATTGGTTAAGCCAATAGGCATTGCCAATCTAAGTATTAGTATTGAAATAGATCAGGTGTTAAAATCATACCTTGTGTATTTCAGATGGAATATATAAAAGACACATGTATTTTTTATGGAATAATTTGATTATAGGTCTAAAGTGTACTAGGGAGAACAATATTATGTGAGTTGTAACATGTGCACCATGAATTTAATGTTATTGGGCATGAACTTGTCGATATTACTTGAAGAAAACCTTGAAAATAATAAAGATGATGCCAAAAAAAGGAAGTAATTAGTTCAACAACTTCAATTAAGCTAATCAAGCTTAATAAATAACAAGAAGTGTAAAATTATCTTATAATGTTTCATTGGGCTGGAGTTGTTAAGATTTTCTCTTGAATCACATTAGGAGAAAATGCAAAATAATCTTATGTTAGTTGTAACATATGCACTACGAATTTAATCATATTATAAGTGTATTTGTCATGTTTATTTGTCAAGTGTTTTGTCATGTTTATTTAGTGTTTTCATATAATGTGATCGATTAGGTAATTACTATGATTCCCAACAAAAGTTACCTTCTTATTTTTTCCACTACAATTGAATGTAATAATGTTGAATTGAATCTAACGAAAAATAACAATGATTTAATTTATTTACATATATAATGTTAATCAGGAAGGGGAGCCTTCAATCACCGGTAAAGTTTTTTCGTGTGACCTGTAGGCCACGGGTTCAAACCTTAGAAATAGATACTAATGCTTGCATTAGGATAGGGTGGCCTACCTCACATCCCTAACATTATATATGTAAATAAATTAAATCATTGTTATTTTTCTTTAGATTCAATTCAACATTATTACATTGCAATTGCAGTGGAAAAAATAAGAAGGTAACTTTTGTTGGGAATCATAGTAATCAATTAACATTATATGAAAGCACTAAATAAACATGATAAAACACTTGACAAATAGACTCATAATATGAAAACAATAAATAAACATGACAAATACACTCATAATATGAAAACATTAAATAAAAATAACAAATTACTTTTCCATTTGTCTTTAGATTCAATTTAACATTATTAATTTACAATTGTAGTGGAATAATAAGAAGACAATTTTTGTAGGGAATCATGGTAATCACGTCATAGATTGACATAATATGAAAACAATAAATAAACATGGCAATAAATGTGACAAATAGATTCATAATATGAAAACACTAAATAAACATGGCAATAAACGTGACAAATAGATTCATAATATGAAAACAATAATATACATTACAATACTCGTGACGTGTACACTCACCCACCTACTATAAATTATACAAGTGTTCCCGTTAACATTGCTCAATCTTATTCAACAAAAACATCTATTTTTTTCTCTATATTGTTTTCTTTTGCAATGGATAACGAGACTAAAAAAGGCAAGCAAAAGATTGAGATGAAGTTGATTCAATCAGAGAAAGCACGTGCAGTTAGTTTCTCGAAAAGAAAAAGTACTCTATTCCAGCAAGCAAATAAATTTGCAACTCAGGCCAAAGCAGAAGTCGGTGTTATGCTATTTTCACCAAGTGGAAAACCATCTTCCTATGGTTCCACAAGTATAGAAACAATACTTGATAAATTTTTCAAAATGAAACTAGAGGATCGCCAGCGTGATCATGCCGAGGGAAAATCAAATGGCTTTGAGGAATTGGAGGATCTGCGTAAAGAATTTGAAGTACTGAAGGAGAATGAAAAAAAGCGAATACTAATGTACAAGATTATGCACCCTGACTCAGAAATACCTCTAGATAAACACATGGAGGAGCAGAAGTCGGCAATCAAGTTACGAGTGGAGAAGGCTTTAGAAGAAACAAGAAGTCTTATTCTGGCCGAGCATATCAAGTTTGATTTGAATGTTGTGCCTGAGCCAGAAGAGAAGGAGAGTTCTTAAACTCAAAGTTAACATGGAATTGGTAATTGGAGTTCTTGAAATTGGAGCTATGCTTAAAGAAGACTTTACCAGCAATCCATTTGTTTAATATGATCAATTCTTGTCTTTTTTATTATGTCACTTGTTGTTAGTTTTCAATCATCCATTTATATAAGGTTTTAGACCACAAAATAGAAGGTTATGAAGCTTTTATGTTATTAAGTTTGTTTTTTTGTTTGTTTCATCTTTAGTCTTCAATGATGTTTTGGGTTGTCTAGATTGGTAAATCAATTGAAATCTTTTATTGAACTAGTGAACAATGTAAAAGTGATGGATTAAGGTACACTGATTGATTTTCTTGTATGTTTTAATATCCAACAAGGTTAGTGCATTTACATTTTACATGAAGGCTTGCTCCCTCGGATGGTAGAATCTCTGTAATATGAGTTTATCTAATATCTATTGACTTTATTAGCATATTTAGGATTCCAAGAGAGATTGGCCTGATTTTTCAACCCCATCCAAGTATGTAATGGAATAGAGTACCTTATTTCTTTTTATTGGGAGCACATAAACAACTGGGTTCCTTTCTTCTATGATACAAAAGAAATTTCACTTAATTACATTAGCCTTAGAGAATACTTTTCCATATTCCACTTATTCCTTTTCTGGCTCCAATTTTGTGTAACCTTAATTACTAAATTAGCAATGTAGGTATTTGCTATTCAAAGTCAAAACGGCTCCTTCAAAGTAATTAGTTCGTGTATAACAATCTCTAAATTATTAATGATCACGTAAAAATCTTTAAATTATAACAATCAGGTGCCAAATGTATTTTGCATTACTAAACCATGCATTGGGACAACACAATTTAGGCTTAAAACAAAACAACAAAAAAACCCAAACAAAGTGGGGCCTAGAGAGGGTATAGTGTACGCAAACCTTACTGCTATCTCTTCAAGGTAAAGAGGTTGTTTTCGAAAGACCCTCATCTCAACCAAATCAAAGTAATAATTAAAAGAAAAACATGATTGCTAATAGCAAAGTAACGCGGAGCATACAAGCTAGGAAACATAACAATAACAACAAGATGGATTCACTTAATCACAGTAAACCATAGATTATAATTAGAAACCCAAAACCAAAGACTATATGAATATGCTAATACTACAACCAACACAGAGCACTAAAATTTCACCCAGACAAAGACATCCCTAAGAAATACTAATGTTCTTTGTCTAACTATTAAATCTTTTCAAAATAAATTAACATGAAAAGCAGTTCCTTATCGAATTTGATGACACAATAAATAGAGTTAAACTCATAATACAGGTGACCTCGCCCACTGAAATCGCCGAAAAGTTTGTTTCCGGCTGGAATAGGGTTGTTGGGAGTTGGAATAACTGTTCCAGCATGGTGGGGGCCTTGATTACAGCGAACAAGTGGCAGTCTGAGTGGTCACGTTTGTTCTGCTGGCAGTCACAATATTTGCGCAAATCAAAGTGGTGACACCCCTTTGTCTTTGGGGACACAATAAAGGTCTTGTTTCGATTAGGGAGGGACTAGATGCTCAATTTCCAACATTGATTTTGTTGCAGAATCTTCTCTAGTAGATATTGCTATTTCTGCTACTTTTGGATTGGACAAAAGTGTGACCAGGGGAAGTACTGATTGGTATTCACCTTTCGGTGCTTTAGATAGGGACTTTAAGGTATCAAATGGGCAAAGGAGTTCTTCAACTTTGGGAAGCTTTTGGGGGTCTCTGTTGAAGGAATGGAGGAGCAAGTAATTTATATTTGATGCTAGAAGGGGGTAGGAGAAGAAGGATTCTCGCAGGGAGCCTCAAAAGGGGGAAGTACATTTTTGATGTATTATGGGAGGAGAGCTAGGAAGTTGGGTAAAGAGCACATGGGAGATAGAGGGAGTCTAGGGAATTTGGAAAAATAGTTGATTGATGAATTGCAAAATCATAAGTTGGAATGTGAGGGGGATGAA
>JBCEWC010007659.1:0-21108 GCA_038996855.1 Solanum aculeatissimum | reverse complement strand
AATAGCCACCATCTATCTACCTTTATTTCTATGTATTTACTTTCTTGACTTGAGGGTGAGCCTCAAAGCTTGTCGAGACCCCGCTCTTTTATGTAGAGGCATGTTTTAGACAAATCTTACTCTTGTACGTTAGACTTGTATGTTGGATATTTGGATTTGTATTATGATACTATGTTCCCCTTGATCTATGATTATGTTCTCATGTTATGGTAATGGCTTATGTTTCCATATTATTATGATGGCTTGAATGTTAAGCATGTTGTATGGTTATGTGTTATGTGCAAGCATGCTTGTCCCTTTCCGGTATTGTCCCCATAGCTTGAGTCCCAAGTCCCTAAATCCTTAGAGCTTTTGTGCTACATGTTTTAGCTTCCGCATTTCCGAACCGATGATGAGTGTAATGATGCTATCATGGCTTGATTGAGGGTCTTCGGGTCCTCTTTCGCCATGTCACATCTAGGCCTCCTATTCGGGTCGTGACATATGGCTTACAAATTGGAGTTGCCTTCGTATATGAGTTCTATTCATCTGGTATTCCATGTGTCAATGTTAAGGAAGTTGGTCAGTGATTCCAAGGTGATTGTACCCTTGGTGGGTATTATGGTTGAGGAGAACTTGACTTATGAAGAGGTGTCAGTTGAAATATTAGATAGGCAAGTGAAGCGGCTTCGCAACAAGAAGGTGGCTTTGGTTAAGGTGTTTTGGAGGAACTAACATATGGAGAGTGCTACATGAGAAGCGGATTCATACATGATGAGGCGATATTCCTATCTCTTCCAATCGACTCAAGCCTAAGGTACTAGGTTCTATCCTTTCCGAATGGTCCTAATTCTTTATTTATTGAGTTTCATGGCATGGCATGCATACATGTGCACAAAAATCATTTGAATGATGTTGTGAAATGAGTTTTAAATGACTTTATGATTTTCAAATGATGAGTGATGCATTATGTTTTATGTTGAAATGTTTCTTGTTTAAGTCAAGCCTTTCAAGCCTTGTTCTAGCCCATTCGAGGACGAATGTTCCCAAGGGGGAGATGATGTAACAACCCAAAAATTTAATAACCTTATAAAGTTGATTAAGATCTGATTTGAACTTACCATGACTGGTTAAAGAGCTTCATGGTCTCTCTTGAATGGTCGTATTCAAAAAAATCGCATTGGTTAATTTTTCCATGACATCTTATGAAAGTACTGACTTTAAATAACCATATCTCATAACATGGGTAGAAATGGGAGGTCCATTACATATCAAATTGAATCTCTTTGAGTTATCTTTCCAACTCACTTAGTTTCACTTGATTCGGAGTTCGGATGAAGAAGTTATGGCCTTTTTGCTGAGACTGCCTGCACAGGGATCCATTTTTAGAAATTTGCTAAGGCACTTTCCCATGGTGGCCTTCACGGGCTGTGTTCCATCTCATGATTCGTGAAATGGCCCATGTGACCTATCACGAGGCATGGTAAGGTGTTTCGTGATGGCCTTGATTCAAGGATTGATTCTATATATACGGTTAACATTTCAAAAATCACGTCAACGAGAAAGTGAGGTTCACGGACCATATGAGTAATTAAGACCCATGAACCTGTCCGTGTGAAGGTGTCAGCCAAGGCTATGGACCAAGTGAGGCTCCATGGACTAGTTCATGGTCCGTGTAAAGCCTCACAGACCGTAAGGCCTGCTGTATGGTTGCAGGAGTGGAATTTTTTTAAGTATGGAATACCGTCTTGAACTTTTGTCGATGAAATATTTTCTAAGTGTCGCTTCATGGAGGGGTTCATGGTCCATGAGACACTACATGGTCCATGTAGTGGACCATGAGGGTGGCATTGGCAAATTTTTATCACTGTTTAATTAATAGTTTAATTATAATTTTGGTGATTCCTTAAGACGTTTTAGTCTTCCTAAGCCCTCCTAAACCCCTGAATTAGCCTATACACCTTCATTCAATTCAAATTCTTCTAACACTTAGAATTATTTTCAAATTCTCTCTTCTAAAGGTTCTTTTCCAAGTGTGGGTTGAAAGTTAGGATTGGAATTCAAGGAAGCCTTCTTCTTCAATCTCTCTTCTCTCTAAAGCTTCTGGGTAATCAAGGTATGTGGAAATGTATTCATGGCTCCTTTCAACCATGAAGATCCAAATGAATTTCTTCAATTGATTTTATGAATTATGCTTACTTTGAAATAAGGTCTTTAAATTATGAATGATTAAATTAAATTGAAGTATGGGTTGTATTAAATTGTTGATTTTAAATCAAATTAAGCCCTAGTTTGTTGAATCCCATTGGTTTTATGAATGTTCAATTATGCATGTCCCCTTACGCTTTAAATTTATGCAAGGGTGATGTTAATTGAGTTTCAATTGTTGATTTAACTTTGGACTTCATGTGGATTCATCTTGTTATAAGTTTAATTTATGAATTCTAATTTTTCATGCTATTCTCATCATCATTCTTGGCATGTACATACTTGAAACTTGATATTGATGAAACTCTTATATGGGCTTAGTCCCGCCTTGACTTGATTTTGAAAGACATGGGATATGACTTGAATGTGATCACATATTGTCTTGACTTGGCCTTTTGAGCATTTTATGTGCTTACACCATCTTGTGCTTGTGCTTGTCTTGAATGAGCTACTCCTATGCATTGGCCTTTGCACTTGTTACTAGAACTGTTTTTTTGGCTTTTTAGCCTAAATATGAAAAGACTTGAATTATGATTTGGTTTTTTAGCCCAACCTTGCATTACATTGATTTGAAAGTACTTATCCTTCATTTGAAAGCATGTATATGTATATGTATTCTTGAGGGATGATGATCTAGCACTGAATGGGATTGGAGTAGTAAGTGGGCTATCCCCAAGGATCCCACTCCTTTCTCTTGAACTATGTGTCAGCATAGGTATTCTTGATATAATATGACTTGAAAATCCTTTTTAAAAGACCGGGTCGTAAGGAAGGTGGCCATCACACCAAAAAAACCAAGTCGTAAGGTGTGGTGTGGGCTACCCTTGGCAAGTAGTCCACTCTTATCTCGATGCGGAGGCTTGACATTGGGAGTTCATGTATTGGCTCCCATGGATTGTGATGTCAGTTACAGTCTCATCCTCGATACTTTAAGCATTATGACATTTCATTCATCATGGATTTCATGGCATATTGATATACTATTCTTTCCTAAATTCTCCTTCTATATATGTGCCCTTGTCATCGAACTTGTTTTGTAGGTTTCATGTTCATATGCATTGCATGCCCGTATACTTAGTGCATTCTACGTACTAACCCATATTCTTCATTTGCATGATCTAACCATGTAGGGTCCAGAGTTGATATCTATCAACCTTTGGATGGTTATCTTGGTGATCTCGGATTGTTGCTTGTGGTGAGCCCTTTACTTCAAGGGCAAAAACCCATCTCCCTCTATCTTATGTTTTGTTATGTCTTTTCTATCTTATGACATGAGGGTGAGTCCGGGTTATATCGTGGCCCTCATCTTATCCTATGTAGAGGCATTGTTGGACATATTGGATTCTATTGTACGCCCGTATTATATGTTTTATTTAGATGCTATGACTATATTATGTTTTGACTATGATTATGCTTATGCTATCTTGATACATTTTTATGAGAATGTGATTATATGAAAAGTCCCAAGTCCCTCCTTGCCCCCATAGCTTGAGCTATACTCACCCTCCCCTTAGAATGTACTTGTTATGTGCTATGTGATTCATGCAAATTCCTTCCCCGATGACATCCCCATAGCTTGAGTCCAAAGCCCCGTAATCTCTTGGAGTTACGTGCTACTCGTTATGTTACACGCTTCCGAACAAATGATGTGTAAATTGATACTAATATGGCTCGATTGAGGGGTCTCGGGTCCTCATTTGCCATGTCACATCTAGGCCCTACTCTCGGGTCATCACAATAACCGGCATACAAGACCATGTGAACTATTACATGGAATCTTGATATTCACTCTACATCAAGCTAAGAAGAGTCTACTTTTCCAAGATAAACTCGATCCTTACCCTGTAGGCTCTATGCTAGCACCACGAGAACCATCATTTCACCTCACTCTTTAAGCTCTATCCTAGCACAGTGAGTGTCCTTCATATAAGCTAATTGGTTCCAATAGCATATCTTTAAGGCATAAAACATGAACATCATTCCTATGGTGGCACATAGTTATGGGACTTGAGGATTTATATAAAGACTCTTGGAGATAGTCCCCATCACACAAGTCCACTCGGTGCTAACTCATATCCCATGGAATACATAAATCATGAATATATACATAGCTTTCAATATAGTTCATACTATATTAAAATCATACTTTCACAATTCGTTAATACTCACCTTATCTTTCATGAAAACATCATATAATAATAATAGTTCATCTACTTTCTTTCATCATAGTGTGGGTAGACAATCCCATCTTAACATCATCATAAACTTTTGAGTTTTCATTGCTCCCTTTTTATGATTGCATCATCATAGCTTTCAATACATCATCATTATCATAAAACATGTTTTTCATAATTGAAATCATAGGCGTAGAAATTCATAGCTTTATCATAGGTGACTAGGGCAAAGTGTGGGTCCATGAACATTTGAGTAAAAATCATGCAATTGAGTAGGATTCATAGAGAAACATACAATTGAAATCAAATTGGATCATTCATAAAGGAACCCACATCAAGTCATTAAGCCCTAATCATGCATACTTTGAAATCACATATTTTTGCATGATTCATGCATAATTAGTTATAATCCTCTTATAGGAATCATAATCCATACATTAGAAATCATAGCTTAAATGTCCATAAGAAATCATCATGAAATTTTGGTAAAAAGGAGATTTTGGATTGGCTTCATAGATGAAACTAATCCATGAATAAAGCCCTACAGACCTCAAGTAGAATTCATAGAATATGAAAAGGTAAATCTGGAAATCATTAATCAAACCTTCAAGCTTTAGCTTCAATGGAACCCTTGACTTAGAGAGAGAATTATTGAAGAATTTTGAGAGAAATTTAGAATTCAAAACTTTGAATGATTTAGGAATAGAATTTTATAGAGGTTAGGTTAGTTAAGCTTGTTACGGTAGCCAAAATAATGTGGTTTAGGTCTTAGAAGAATTGAGAATGTCAAAAAATATCCTTCGTTAAAACTGCTAGAGTCGTACTATAA
Source organism: Solanum aculeatissimum (assembly GCA_038996855.1). Classification (NCBI taxonomy): domain Eukaryota; kingdom Viridiplantae; phylum Streptophyta; class Magnoliopsida; order Solanales; family Solanaceae; genus Solanum; species Solanum aculeatissimum. The sequence continues at coordinate 15,918 of JBCEWC010007659.1, read as the reverse complement.
AACCCCTCTTTCGAGTCGTGGATGCACATACAGTCCGTATCTTGCCTTATGGAACTGAGTGTCAAAAAAGTTAAGCCACTGAAATTGCAGCTTCTAAGTCATAAACATGCAACATGACCCATCGATCCTCTTACAAGACGTGGGTCCTTTCGTACCATGGTTCCAGACTTAGACAAATTTTAGGTTCCTCAGGGCCTCTTCCTATGAGACCGCTTATAGATCGTGAGTACTTCTACGGCTCGTCTGGTATCACGTAAGTCAACTTCTAGTAATTTCTCAATTTTTCATATTCTCTGACACCTTTCACGAGACTACCTATGACCCATGGTTGCATCTATGGGTCGTAAACTGGCTCGTAGGGTCAAACTATTATAAAATTTCCCATCTTTCAATTTTTCATGCCTCAAAACATGATAGGTGTTACACTTTTCCCATTTTCTTATAATACAATATTTAGAGCTTTCTTGAAGTAACCTCAAGTCATTTATGACTTTTTTACACTAACAGTTTGATCGTCTAGTCATTCATTTATATTCTATGCAAGTCAATATATTTTGGAGATTCTGAAACTTGAATGGTTGACTTCGATAACAAAGATTAGGTAAATTGGATTAGAATACAATTTTAATAATTCTATCAGCTCTAAAAGGGACATTGTAGGCTAGTAGCATTGTCGACTTGGATTCTAAGATTATCAATGTGAGTTTTACCATTAGAAATTTGAACATTTAAGCATTGGCCTAAGTTGGACCTTGGTCAATATTCTTGGTTAACGTGTTAGAATGAAAATTTTATTAGTATGGTTAGTTATGGAATGTCAAGTATAGTCTAGAAAGAACCTTTAGTTTGGGTTCCAAGGTTTTCAGTATAGGTTTGAGCACTTAGACTAGACATTGAAAAGCTTAAAGGCCTAGAGTTGACTTGGGTCAACATTTGGAGAATAAATTATTGTATAAGAATTTCATCAAAATGTTGAATTTGATCTATTAGGACCTTTGGTTTGGGTCTCGATGTCTTTTGTTTTAATCTTGGTTGATTAGACTAAAAGTTGAATTTTAGGCCCAAAGGGGTCCCGAGGTGGTTGTTTTGTTCATAAGCATCTTTTTTTTAGTGGGATAACATATTTGGTTTATTTTTATTGAGTCCCAAATGAATTCTGGTCATTTGTTTAGAGATTGAGAAAAGAGAAAAAATTGATATCTAGTGCAACCTTTTAGCGAAAAGAATGGGGCTTTTAACGACCAGATTTTTACCTTTGTAGCAACTAGATTCTTTTTTCAAAGGTCCAATTTCATCTTTTCATCCTCATTTTCAAATTGTGAAATCTTGAGATAGGAAGCTCTATTTCGGGTGATTCAAAGTCCATGTATTTGCTTTTATTGTGGTTATGCATTGAAGTATTCAAAAAGTATTGGGGGATTGTCGTTTGAGGTAATTTAAGTTCTGAAGAGGTTGCCAATATCTTTGCTTTAATAGGTGAATTTATGCGTGAACTGATTTTGGGCCATTTTGGGCCACAAATTGTATTTTATTTTGAGATACGAATTTGAGGACATAAAATGAATCTTTTTTTAATAGAGCTAATTTCGATATTCTCGATGTGGGTCCCCATAATTCTATTTTAGATCCAGCTTTGGTTAATGCGATCTTAATGTCAAAATATCCATACTGATATTGTAATGACCCTCGGGGTCATTTTTGTAATTCTGCTGCTACTTTGTGATTTAAGCATGTGTACAATGATCTCGGGTCATTGGTGAGTTATTGGGACTGTTGGGGTGGTTATTTGTTGGGTTATTGGGAATTACGTGGATTTTTGAGTTAATCGGGGAAGTTATACTTGTAAAATGAATTTTTCACGTAAATTCCTAGTAAATGGCCTCGGAGTAAAATCTGACAATTCTATTAGCTCTAAAATGTTAAAATTAGGCTATAAGCATGTCCGATGCAATTATACCATGGATTAAAAATTTGGTCAACAAAATTGGTTAATAGTTGACCCAGTCAATTTCCTCAAGAACCATGCCCCGAATAAGAATTTTGATAGCGCGATTAGCTCCAAAACATCAATTTTGGTTTTGGATGATCCTCCATTTGATATCAAGGATGTTTGGATGCAATTTGACCCCCCGGGGGTTGTCCTTTAAAATTTGCATATAAATAAGTGAGATGCTTACTTTATCGTGGGAAGCTCTATTGGAAATTCCGACCACACCATTGGATCTGGAACATCAAAATTCATAGGATTACATAGTTCATTTTTAAAAATCAGAATCTGGACAAGTCTGAAACATCAGAAAAAGGGTTGGATGACTGTTAAAGGGAAAAGTGTGATGTGGCAGGCTGTAGCGCTGACATGTGGCACAGTCAAAATCTACCACGTGTAAGGCATGTTGCCTTTATATATATGGGTGTTGATTGACTTGCTATACATATATATACATGCAACTTTGCACTGTGATTCTGAGCTCTTTTTCATCCAATTTGAGTGATTCAAAAGGCTATGTGACTCGGATTTTCATGAGGAACGCCGTGGTGAAGTCAAATTTGGGATTCAATTTGTATTTTGAGGTAAAATCTCTATTTTTCTCTGATTATATACTGAAAATGAGTGAAAACGTTATATTATGATATCTCAGTCATTTCTCAACAGAATTAAGTAAAATTTATGTCTAAATTATTCTATTTTTTAAGAAGAAAGTTTTGGTATGCTTAGATCATGTTAATTTGGCTGTATTTTTATAGAATTTGACCAAGAAGTTATGTAAGAAATATTTTCTGATAAGAAATGCAACTTTGTGTTTTAGTCATTTCTCTGTTTTTTGGGATCTATTTTGGGCTCAATTTTTTGCTATGGACTCGGGGTGATCTAGGGATCATTTTATGAGGATGGGTTTGGCATTTCAGGTGTGAGTCCTATTTTTTCTCATTTTAGTCGTAATTGATGTAATTTCACCCATTTCTTGAGATTTTACAACCAAATCAGGCATAATGATCTTGTGACTTATGTTTTGACTGTTGAGCAACGTTGGAGATGACAAGAAAGGAAAAAGATCAGGTGAATTTATTTAGGACGTGAGGAATTGTCTGCTAGGTAGGCTAGACTTTCTCTAAACCTTAGATTGAGTCAAAATGCATGTGTTTTGAACTAGAATATGTAGAAATGTAATGTTTATGGATTGAGTTGTGTAGTATATGTTGTATATAGTTGTATGTGATATGTTTTTTGTATATATATTATTTTATGGGATGATAGTTGTTGGATTGAGGGTTGTGTTGGTTGTAGCTACTATACTATCTGAGTTTTTACACTGTTTGGCTGTGAGAAGGGCCTGAAAAGGGGCTAGATGGGCTGAGAACATGTGACAGGTACATACACTGAGACTAAATCTTGCTTATATGTGTGTGTAGCCTAAGATTACTAAAATATACTCGCTTATGAGGCTGAAAAGTGATTACATACTACCTTGTGCACTGATTCTAATATCTATGTTTGTTCTGAGTACTTGTGGCTATCTAGATTATAGTAGATTTTCCTTATTAAATACGATTTTGTGTTGCTATGTGACATATATGATCCTGTATACCATTGTTATTTTTTATGTACTTTTGATACTAGTTAGTGACCGAAGAAACATACCATGTTCTGGCAACGGTTATAACAGTGCTCCTAAGGGGACCTTGTGACCTGTGATTCAAGAAACATTGATACTAAGCCACTGGCGGGTTAGGGATGGGAATGTGAACCTTTTAGCAAGATGTAGGTTATATCCTATGGACTTCTTGGGCTATCTATGATGAGACACTAGCTATGTGGGTTAGTTCTGAGGACTGGCACCCTATTTAGAGAGGGGCACATTATCAGTGGTCGGCACGTGGTTGCCTTAGGTGATATCCTTTGTAGCATCTAGGATGTGATATGATTCTGGTTAGGTGACATCCTTCTAATTGTATAGCCTCTTGAGCCTTAGCTTAGGTTACACTGATGTTGTCCTATGAGTTATTTTGAACAGAGAAAGAGGCCTGGTAAGGGCTACATATGAGCTAGTGCCATGGGATAGGCATGTGTGTTGGGTTGACATATACTTGTATGAGTATGTATAGCTTGTTGCTACGGAGATATGCTGACCAGGAGATTATATATTGATTTTATGCATTACTTTGACTTGATTCTGGTATAGATATTACTCTATGGGGTTTGGTTGTCCTGGATACTTATGATGTACCATGATTGTCTATGTTTTCTTTGAGCACTAGTGATTGGTGAGGTTATGGTATACTTGGCCTTTATTGGGCATGATTCTACGATGACTTGTGATATATATACATACTCTGATGTATTACTGATAGTTGTTGTGCACTAGTTCTCTCCATCTGATGTTGGTGTATCTGTTGTATCTAATAAAGATGGTAGTTACTATTATGTGAGTTGGATTGAGACTATGGAATACCTAGGTTGTGAGTTCAGTGCCTACGTTCACTCTAGGCATGATATGATTGTAGTCGCCTATATTCACTTTGGGCACGATATGACTTTGGAGTTTCGGATCTAGATGTACTGGTTGAGTGAGTGACTGGTTGATATCTCGAGTCCTAAAGGATGCTCTCTATCGCCTTTTGAGCACCAGTGGTTTAGTTTGATGAGTCTGAGTCCTGGGTAATGCTCCTCGTGGTTTGTATCCCGGTGACTGCAATTGTGATGCCAAGTTGTTGATATAGATTCTGAGGACCGAGCGCTGGCTAAGATTTAGTTACACTCTGGGTTTGAGACACTGCTATTTATTTAGAGAGAGATATGACACACTGATTGTACCAGGTATGATACCCAATTAGTTATGACTCTTAAACCCCGTTGGTTACATTTTGGGTTGAAGACCCCGTTGATTCTATCTTTAGGGGTGAAGCCTCGTGATTGATACGTTGAGATGAGACACATTATTTATACAAGGGGGATTCTTTCTCCCGTGGGGGATATATCCCACCATTACGCATGTATATTTTGGATCGAGTGCCACGTGTCGGCACATGGTCTAGGACTCAGTTGATATATGATTGTTGGGGCGAGGCCCATGATTGATTACCCATGGATCCACTTACCTATTCACACCTTGATTGTGTGTTTGTGTATCCTCTGGGCTTATGGAGGATCAGAGAGCATTCAGGTTTAGTTATTATGGCCTTATACCCGCGTACAGCTAACCCTTGATCTTATGATATGGAGAGTTGGGCTCTGTGATGGTTCTGTGAGGGGTTCAGTGATTATTTGTTAGTTATATTTTATGTGGGTGTACCGTCCGGGCTTATAGGGGCCTGGGTGGCATACAAGCATAGTTACTAGGGCCTTGCACTCGCATACGATACTACGTCCCAAATTGGAACGATTGTGGTATGGGTCTACACAGCTTTGTCAGTGGATATCATTGTTCATCACTTGGGTTGGTTCAGGGTATCATTGCTCATCACTTGGATTGGTTCAGGTTATCATTGTTTATCACTTGGGTTGGTTCAGGTTATCATTGTTCATCACTTAAGTTAGTTTAGTTGTCATTTTTCATCTCCTTGGTTAACTTTGTCGTGGTTTAAAGGTTTTTAGACATGTTGTTTCCTTGATTCGAGTTCTGATTTGGCTAGACCTATTGCAGTTCTTTATATTTGACTCTTCTGGATTTATTGTATTTCACTTGGTCGGTCGATGATACCTACTGGGTGCTTTTTTCTGGTACTCACCCCCTACATTTCTGTATTTTTCCATGGTGTAGGTCTAGGTATGGGTCATGATTGTGATTTTGGGGGATTCGGTAGTGTGGAGGAGACTTCTTTGGGTGAGCACCGGCAGCTCTGGATTTATCGCAGTCTCTTTCCTCTTGATGGTCATCTTTTGCTTTTAAGCATTGGCCTTGTACAGTAGGTTATGTATTTGTAGGCGTACTCCTGGTTTTGTATATTTTATGGTTATTGATATATGTATATGATATGTCCTTGTGTCTATTGTAGCTCTATACATTTGACTTCCAGGTTCTGGGTAGGTTATGGTTAATATATTATTGTATAGGTTGTGGTTGTGACTAGAGAGCTAGAACAGGTACCCTGGGATTGGATAATTGGCTTGCCTTTAGGTGGGATATAACAGGCACTATCATGACCGAGAATGAATCATGACAGATATGGTAATCAATATTTTGATAGTGCGGCAGTTATTGAAGGCAATAAGGAGGTGAATAACTCTCATTAAGTGGATTCAGAGTGTGTATGGCCGACTTCAACGTAGGCTTCGATCCTCTTTCTTGATTGAGATTTATTAGATGATGTTTTGTATGAGTTGCATATGATTTAAGATTGCATTTGTTTGATATTCAATTTTTTCCATTTTTTCCATTTTTTCCATTTTTTCCATTTTTTCTATCTTCTTTACTTCCGGCCTGGCCTTAGACCAATGTACTATTTTGAGAATTTTAACTTAGGCTTGTGGCCTTGCTTGTTGTAAATCTTAGTATGAATATCCTTACCAGTAGCTATGCACATCACCTTAGGCTATATTGAGCCTTAGATGCTTTGGTATGAATATTATTGCTTTGTAGCTAGGTATGGCTTCTAGTAGAACTTATTTCAGATAGTGTATCTGGTGCTAGTGTCTGAGACCTTAATGGATCGTTGTAGCCATAAGTTTGGCTTAGCTATGCTCGATTATGAGTTTAATTATTGTGTTTGGAGTAGGGTGGCATCCCTTGAGAAAATTCTATCTTCATATTTGTTGAGCCTCATCTTGGTTCCTTGGCCTTATGTCTAGCAACATGCTTATGATGGTTTATTGAGTTACTATTATATTTTTAGGATCGAGTCCTTGTTTGAGGAGCAGTTGGACCTCAGGTTAGTTTTCTCTGCCTTTGTACCATAGAGGTATTGATATAATACTCTTTATCCTGTGTGTCTTGTTTGGATACTAGTGATAGTGATTGCATTGGTCGCTTATTTTCACTTATTTTGCGGTACGACCTTGGATCATGCATTGGCTCATCATTTTGATGCATGAAAATGGATTATTTTTATAATATTGATATTAAACTAATTTTTATGAGAATCGTACTACCTCGATCACTTGATTACCAAATTTTGATACTTATTAGGCAACGAGAACATGATCCATTTTACTTATGATAATGGAGGCATCTGGGATGTCCTCAGTTTTACTTAACTAGTTGGTACGTTATCGCCCTTTTTTGTATTGATATGACTGTTAATTCCTCCGATATTATTGATGGAGATGATGATATTCCTCTAGTATCACTAATAGAGATGAAGACATGGTTCAGGCCCAAGCAGTATCTACGAACTACCTATGTCCTATATGGGCCCCTCTAGTCGTGGCATCGCTATACTGGATAAGGGAGTTACATAGGTCCCGTCTGGCAGGCTAAAGGTCGAGGTGGGTCTATACACTTGATTATCATTGGCAGACATTATTGATGCTTCAGATGGTTCAGATAGCTACTGCACATCTTACATTAATATGTATGGTCTATTACTAGTATAATATTTGTTGTTTAGGTACCCTGATTGTATAGGAGGTCGGTAGGGTTATGTTTGCTCATTACACTATCTGGGAGTATAGGTGTCTAGTTGGTTATTGTATGATTATGATTATACTTATATGGTACTTATTATCTTGTTACTTGTGTGACTTAACTTTGACTTAATATGATACTTGATGTTAGATTGAGCAGGATTAGTACTTAGGCTGCTAGATTGATTAGATGTATTTGTCATCGATTGTCCTCTATTTAATGGACTTTGTTAGTATGCTCTTCTTTCTCATAGGTTGTTGGACTATCGCTTTCAGGTACGTTCCTTAACTCGATTTCTTTGCTCTATGTACCACTCTCTCTTAGCTTGTTTTCCATTACTTGTTCTATTATGGCTATATCTCTTTTGTAGGTACTTGTGTTGTACTTACCTAAATTATATGTCATTTATATTTGGTTTATCTGTGGAGCTTAGTCGTCTTATGCCTATTGAGTACTATTTGTTTGGTTCTCATACTACACTTTTGCACCTTGTAGATCATAGTACGAGTCTTCACGATTGATTAGATTTCATGCAAAGTTGTTTTGAATCTCAGAGATTAGGATAAGCTCCTGGTGTTCGGAGTTACTGATTTTCATCTACTTTTGGCTAGGCTAGTCTTTATGTTATATTCAGAGATAGCATGTAATAATAGTATATTAATAAAAGTCTTCTACTTCTGTTTTTATCATACGCTCGATAACTGACTGATGTCAGGTCTTATGATGGGTTCTTGTGTACTCCTTCTATCCCATTTTATGTGGCACCCTTTCCATTTTGGTTCATCCCAAAAAGAATGTCACCTTAATCTAAATTGAAACAATTTACCTTTAAAATTCCCTTTTTACCCTTAATGAAATGATTCTCAACCACACAAATATTTAAGAAGACTTTAAACCACAAGTTTTAAAAGTCTTCCTTTTTTTTTTAAACACCGGGTCAAGTCAAAGTGTGCCACATAAAATGGGACGGAGGGAGTATTATTTATTTGATTTTCTCTTTCTTCTCCTCCTTTATTTTCTCTTTGCTTCTTATGGTTGTCTTGTACATATTAGCTCATTGTCTATGATTTCAGACTATGGATTAGGATTACCTATTGATGGATTATAGTAGGTGTCATCACAACCTGATAAATTAGATTGTGACATGAAGGACATGCAGTGTTGAGGTTTAGAGGAAGAAAAAAGATGGAAAGATTGGCCTTCTGGAGATGTGTTCCTAAAGACATGAGGAAGTCTCCAGTAAAAGTGAGTGAACAACATACGATTGAAGAGGTAGGAACTGTGTTCCAGTGACGTGATCAAAGAACATGCATAACGAACATATATGTGGATATTATCATATAGATTGCCTGGGCATGGTAGGAACATTGGCTAGCACCACTAACGATATTACCACATGACCATCATTCATTGGTTTTAGTACTTTAGAAATCGAGTGTAGCTTTGTTATTGGTTGATTCCCTACACTTATAACCTGCGAATAGCTTATTTCCTTCATTCGTAAGGGCATTTTGATTTTGAGGAATACAACACTTTTATATTCTTGGGTTCCAGTCTTTCGTTACTCACATAGTCCTTATTCTTTAGCATTCTTTATTTATAAAAGTTATCGGAGTTGCTGCCTACATCTTTAGATTCAATACTCATAAGGTCATCAAAAGCCAAAGCTTCATATGATTCTCTTTATTACTTGCATTATTCTTTATTTCACATGTTAATATCACAATATTCAACTGCTAATAATTGGATACAATGATTTAAAAAAAAGACGTGTGTGGGAAATACGATATCGTTATGGCACGATTGTTGGATGCCAAATAAAAAATGTTAAGGAAAATGATTAATGGGTCCTTAACTGAGCATGGAAAAAATATGAAGGTGAGTGACATTATCTCCAATTCCAAACACTGGAAATACAATGTCATGTCAACCATTTTATCAACGGACATTGTAAACCTTATCGAAAGCCTATATATCCCCACCTTAGAGAAAATTGATAACCAAAACGTGGATACTACACAACCCAAAGACCGTTCTAACTTCTAACAATAAAAAGTGCCTACCTCTTCATCAAAAATAAACATACAAAAGGGCAAAGGAACTCCAACTCGTTTAAGTGGATCGGGAACCTACAATGCCCAAACAAAATAAAGTATTTACATGGCTATGCCAACATGATAGGCTACCCACACGAGTTTACCTAAACGCCATTGGAATCAACATCAGCAAGTTGTGCCATATATGTAATAGACCGGAAACAGCAAAGCATATTTTCCTAGAATGCAAAATAGAAAAAACAATTGTGGCAACACCTAAGGATAGACCAAATAATAAATAATTCCAACCTACAATAGGATCCACAATGACTCAAACTCCTATATAATGCCAACCTCAACCGAAAAAACCTGAGCTAGAAAGAGGCCTTCCCTTTTTACCTGTGGAGCATCTGGCTAACAAGGAACAACAACTCTTACAACAATAAGAAAACACACATAAATCATAAATTACCATATTTCCACACAATTGAGTTCCTGTCACTAACGTCGCAAAGGAAAAAGGGCCACCCTAAGGTTAGCTTCGTCAAATGGAAAGCACCCAAAGAAGGATATAAATTAAATATCGATGGCTCCTCATCAAAAGAAACTAGTAGGAGCTAGATAGAGGGATTCATTAGGGATAGAGATGGGAGTTGGATCATTGTTGAACTATACGCTCTTCATAAAGGCTTGACACTAGCCCTTAAACACAGACTCATGCCAACAGAAATAAGTGTCGACTGTCAGGACATACTACACATGTTAGCAAATGATCACCCTTCTCATTGTGCAATTCTTTCTGCTTGTAGGGACCTACTACTATGGTTGGGGAATCCCCTAGTTAAGCATGACTACGGAGAGACCAACCAATTAATATACTTTGTAAAAAGATAATATGTTGAGATGCAAATTTGTTTCTTTCTTTTTAAGAAAAAGGGTCAAAAATGTCCTTCTATTATTGAAAGGAGCAAAAATGTCCTTCGTTTATACTTTGGGTCATTTATGCCCTTGTACTATCAAAACGGGTCAAAAATGTCTCGATACTAACGAAAAAGGGTCAAAAATGCCCTTGATTTATACTTTAATCCAAAAATGCCCTTGTTAATGATATTTTAGTCAAAAATGCCTTTATTGTTACCAAATGGGTCAAAAATGTCCTTCTTTAAATGAATGTATATATATATATATTTTAAACATATTGTATTACTAATAAAAATATTATTTTTAAAGAAATTTTTTTGTTATTTTTTTAAAATCACACTAACTAATTAAAATGTAAGAAAATCATTATTTTCTTAATTTCATTTTATCAATTCAAATAGAACATCGTACCTCTGTAGGAAATAATATATGTCATAAATATAAGATAATAATAAACTCAACATTAATTTTTATTTAGATAACAATAAAAATAGTAATTATAATAAAGAAAAAAAATTTAAAAAAAATTCTCGAATTGAAGTAGGATAAATAAAAATTAACGTTTGGTTTACTATGATCTTATATTTATGACATATATTATTTGCTACAGGGGTACGATATTCCATTTTAATTGATAAAATGAGATTAAAATAACAATTATTTTCTTATATTCTTATTAGTTAATGTGATTTAAAAAAAAATAACAAAAGAATTCTTTAAAAATAATATTTTAATTAGTAATACAATATGTTTAAAAAGAAAAAAATATGTATATATACACATTAATTTAAAGAAGGGTATTTCTGACCCATTTGGTAACAATAAGGACATTTTGGATCAAAATATCATTGACAAGGACATTTTTTGACCAAAATATAAATCAAGGGCATTTTTGACCCTTTTCTGTTAGTATCATGATATTTTTTACCCTTTCTGATAGTAAAAGGGCATAAATGGCCCAAAGTATAAACGGAGGATATTTTTACTCCTTTTTGATAATACAAGGGTATTTTTTATCCCTTTCCCTTCTTTTTATATGAAAAAAAAAATTCTATTAAATAGTACAGTCTCTGTTTTAATTTTTAAGAGGAAATATAATAAGTTTATTAATTTATTTTTAAAACAAATGAGGCCCCCCAAAGACAAATGTCTTATTTTTCGATGTATAAAGCCACTCCTCATTCCATTATCATACTTGAATTCAAGACAGACAAATTAAAAGAGATACGTCGGCATAGGTCAAAAAGTTTATTTGTTCCTATTGCAAATAAAACACATGTGATACATGTCTAAAAAAAATTTCCAACAATTCAAAGTTTGAAGAAAGCTATCAATCCATGGAGGGGCAACGAAGAAAGGGGGGTCGGGTGTTACTTTTCCACTGCTGTTTCAAGGCCACATAAACCCTATATATGCTTCAACTAGCTAGCAAACATCCTTCACTTAGAAGGCTTTTCTAGAACCATAATTAACACAGACTTCTTCAATAGCTTTCCCAAAAATAATATTCCAGAAAACTATCCCCACATCACCTTTCACCCCATTTCTGATGGTTTATCTGAAAATGAAAAGTCAACAACAGATATTGATCTCCTACATCTGCTTTCTTTGCTTAATGACAAGTGTGCTCCGCACTTCACAAAGGCTTTGGCACAGTTACTTTTGGAAGATCCAAGTATTGTTTGCTTAATATCAGATGCTATCTTGCATTTCACCAAGGCCGTTGCTGACAGTTTTAAGCTTCCTAGGCTTGTCCTTAGGACAGGAGGAATTTCTTCGTTCTTGACTTTTGTTGCCTTTTCACTTCTGCTTAACAAAGGTTATTTTCCTCTTCAAGGTATTTTCTTAATATCTTCATTCTTGAATTCTTCCATTTCAAAAACAATAATCTAGTTCCACTTGGCATCTGAGTTTAAAAAAATAAAATAGACTTTTAATTATGTGATCTTCAATTGAAGTTATGTACTTAAATGTACAAAAATGTTCTTTAATCTTACGGTTTTATTATGGCACGAGAAAAGTTAAAATTGAAGTTTTGTCCAAAAAAAAAGAAAAAAATTATTCTTTTTTAAATAAACTAAAAAAGAAATGAGATCATTTTTTTGTAAACGGAGGAAATTTTTTTTATTTAATAACTTACCAACAGTGTCTCGATATTTTGAAAAATATAATTTTAAAATATTTATATTCATCAAGAGACATTGTCGGTAGCTATATTTTTTTTGGAAAATACGGGAAACTAGCTAGAGATTACATAACGCAGCTACGGGTCGCGGGGACCCCGATACAATCATTCCAAATGAGTTGTGCCAGACCGTCTGGCGGGGCTTCCAGGAGGGAGTAGCCGAGCTCCCTTCTATCTCATTTATATGGTATGATTTGATTTAATATCGTATTTTAAAAAAATATTTTTAAAATTTATGATTTAAAACAGTTCTTTGATATTATTTGTGTGAATGTAAATCATTTAATTAAAGGTAAAAGGAGTATTTTAAAATTGAATTATTTGTAGATTATTTAGATGACATTTTTTTAAATGGATTAAAAAAAAATTATCACATAAAATGAGACCAAGGGAGTACTTAATTTTTATTAACTTTAACTAACTGTTGAACATCTCTTGGTAATAATATTTCAATATTAATGAAGCATATGAATTTTGAATATTACGAAAGAGTGCACTCTATTTAATTTTTCATGAATATTATGTCAAAAAAAATATGAATTAATAACTGGATATCAGTGGCATATGCAAAAAAATTTGTAAGTGGTGTTATTTTGCAAAATGAGAAATATTAAATAAAATAATGTAATATATATAAACACAATTCACTTAATGTACTATATCTTATCTAAAAACTAAAATTAAAAAATACAATATATTTTTCTCGATCAGCTTTCTTTTCTAAAAATATGCATTCAAATAACTCCAGTAAACATAATGGCATTATTGTAAGTATGTCAATGTGTGCCTAGTGGCACTATGACTTGACAAAAAAAATGTCTTGCAATTGTTCATGTGTCATTCTTGCCAAAGTAACTTGGCAAGGAGTGACACTTGTCCACCACTTCCAAATGACTATAAATAGTCTTATATTTATAGTGGAAAGAGGGATTTTGGAAAGAGAAAGAATTTAGCATTTTATATATTTTTTAAATTTTCTCTCCGTATTTCCTTTAATATTAGTTTTTATAACACGTTATCAGCACGAAGTTCTGTCCATTTTCAAACCACTTTAGCCAAGTAAAAAGGGTAAGTCTTTTATATTTATAAAAATGTCTAACATTACTAAACTTGAATTTACTGCTCTGGATATATTGGGAAAAGGTTATTCATCATGGGCACTAGATGCTGAAATCCATCTGGATGCGATGGGTCTGGTAGACACTGTCAAATAAAATAATCAGGCATCCAGTCAAAATCGTGTCAAAGCTATGATCTTTCTCCACCATCATCTTGACGAGGGGTTAAAAATATAATATCTTACTTTGAAAGATCCTCTCATATTGTAGAACAATCTAAAAGATAGGTATGACCACCTGAAGTTGGTTATTCTTTCATAGGCACATCATGACTGGCTTAATTTATCGTTGATAGACTTTAAAAGTATAACTGAATATAATTCTGCCCTGTATAGGATTATATCGCAGTTAAATTTGTGTGGAGAGAATGTTATAGAACATGATAAGCTGGAGAAAATATACTCCACATTCCCTCCCGCAATATGGTCCTGCAGCAGCAATATCGGGGGATAGGATTTAAAATGTATTATGAATTACTTTCGTACCTTCTTATTGTTGAACAATATAATGATCTGTTGATGAAAAATCATGAGAGTCGACCCGTTGGTTCTATGTCGCTCCCTGAAGTGAATCAGACATATTATAACCAACGAGAAAGAGGTTGTGGCCCCAATCGTGGTTGTGGTTGTAACGCCCTTACTATTAAATCATGTACACACTTTCAAAAGGGTGTTCCCTTGAGATAAAATTAACCCCCACTTCATAACTCTTTGACTCGAATTTATGTCGTTAGAGGAATTGATTTTCTTGAATCGTCAAAAAGGAAAAGGAGAGGGCTTGTCTTAGTGTAATTTGGTTTACTTTTATTAAACCTTATATATTATAAAATCCATAATAATATAGATTAAGGTGTGAGGAGACAAAAGAAAAGGAATGAAAAAAAAGAGTTGTGGGCAACCACCATTTCTTGGGCAACCCCTTAACTTACTTTTATATATATATACATATATATATAGTTCCCTCTAAGGTAAGTCGGTTCCAATAGTATATTAACCTTATAAACTCCCTCATACCATTATACATCAAAGAAATCATGGAAAAAACTAGTCCCTTTGAGCAAAAGATCCAGAAACCCCCAGTAAGTGGCTAAACTTTGTCTTGAAATTGTGTGGTGTTTAGTAATTGTGTAATATCTCATTGTATATAGATAAGCTTTTAGTGTGTAAATATGTTTTGGAAATATAATTCATATACCTACAACTTTTATGTTTATGTAAAATTATGAATATGTTCTTATGGTACTGAAAAAGGGGACGAAACACAGAGAAAGGTTCTGGCCAGTTTTTCTGTCTGAGAATCCTTCTAAGTACTGTTGTTAGTATTTTAAGCATATATTGATGTGTGAGTTGTATATTGCGATATTTATTGGTTACTTGAAACCCCAAGACATGTATATACAACTCTTATGTTTATTTTGTGATCAAATTTGGTAGTTATGAATTCAAAATAGTGGATGCAATTTAGGACAAGTTCTGTTCAGATTCTCGACTTAGAAATCCTTTGTATGTGCCTGTTAATGTTGTGATTACAAATTCTTGTACAAAAGGTATTTTGCAGTGATTCTTGATTGTTTTCAACCTAAATTCATAAACCTATAGCTTTTGTGTATACTGAAAAGCCTAATTTTTCCATTTACCAATTTAAAATCTAGTTACAATGCAAGGCAGTCAAGCTGCCCAGAAAGGTGTGATTTGCAAAATTGGGGCTCACTTTTGGTATCTATATTGTTAGTTTTTACCTGCTGAAAGTGTTTAATATTAAATGAGCATTTGAATTGAGTATTAAGGTGCTTACGCTCTTGTACAATCTTAAAGGAATTGTTTGAAGAAACGGATGCCGTGTTGATCCACAACTTGAACTCGATAGGGTCGTTGTGTGCTAAAAGGTTAAGATTCGTGTAAAAACAAGACTTGTTCTTTTTCTCTTGTTACCTGCTGGTACATTTGAAGGTTACCTTGGTATCTTATCTATGTTCTTGTCATTTTATCTAGTTGTGTTGATATCTTTTGAGACTTGCAGGACACTTGCTTAATTCGCCCATTTGTATGGATTGCTGGATCACTTGACATCCTTGTGGACTTTGTCCTTCTTGTGGC
>JBCEWC010007658.1:0-21111 GCA_038996855.1 Solanum aculeatissimum | reverse complement strand
AAATAAGGAAGGTGAGTTGGGTGATTACAAAGAAAAGGTTCATTTAGGCTCAACTTTTGGTTCAAAGGAAACAATTTCATTTGGTTGATCAATTTCAGGCTTAGTGACTTACACAAAAATGGCCTAAGATCCTTTCCTAATCCAGTTATTCAATTATTTCAGTGGGACTAATCGGGCAAGTTCTAGCTTACAAGTGTGTCAATTGAATTAAAACTAATAGGCTCACACGTACATGGCACACATCCTACGCTATTCAGAACCAACCAACCAAGTCATTTTCATTCATTCCGATATCAACTAGACAATGTACAAAATGTTTAGGACGAATCATGCAAGTTAGTCAGGACGAGAAGCGTGCACACACAAGCACTTTGAATATGGGCCATTTTCATCATACAAACTCAGGGTTATTGCAAACTCTATTACAGACCTATACTTATGCTAATTACACAACCTAAACATGTCAGTTTTACTAGATAGACCACCTAAGAAAAAAGAAACATAGCAATAAAAACTTCCAGGTGGCAGGAATGCCCTATCCCTACCAAAACGATAGTGCAATGCCCTCAATGTACATAAAGCAAGAAATATTAAAACAAAGAGGGAAAGGACATACTTGAGACGCACTAGGCGTCGGGATGATCAACATCATTAGTGTACTACCCCTCAGTGGGGTTGGCTCCATCAAAGGGCGGGACCTGGCTAGACGTACTCTCAGAAGCTCCAGCTTGAGATGTCTCATAGGCCAACCTCTTCTGTTCTTCCTGTATTGCAGCGACCTATCGGCTGGGTCGAAGCGCCTTGCGCAACTGTCTTTCCTCCACCTCCTTGGCATCCGACGGTGGGCTATGGTGTTGGTGTCGTTTTTTGTCCTTCCCTTTCCATTTAGAAGCCTCTGGTGGCTCCATAGTGGTAGCAGCTAGTGCCAGATGGGAAATAGCCCAATAATCATCCAATGACGGTAGGGGGGGGGGGCTGGAGCTGCAAATAGGTTCAGCAGTGACTTAGTAGGAGGAGGTGGAGGTAGGGCATTATACTTAGCCATGAGCACGGTGATCTGATTTTTTATTTCTGCGATCGTGTTCGCGATATTAGTCGCCTCTATCCCTGACAAGCTGTTGAAATACTCGTGGAAATACATCTCCAAGTCGTTTATCTAGTTTTGGAGAACAACTACTCTCTCCAAAGATCAATTCTACATGAGTCTGGAGCACCTAAGGCATCCACTCAAATATCTGATCCAGTATGGCCTGGGTTTTCCGCTGCTCATTTACCAATCTGGCTAGACACACATAGATCACGTAGACATAACCCAGAGCCGCTACTGCTTGTGAGGTGCTACCCCCGTCCTGCTTCATCATCATTATCTCGAAGCTCATCCTCCGCTGCGTCATCCTGGTGGTCTGGTGCTTCAGGAGTGGCGATATGATCCTCCTCTTCAAATTCCTGGGTTGCAGCTTTCTCTTCTCCCGTGGGAAGTGGGACCCCCTTAGTAGCAATGGGGGTCACTGTATGGTGGGCTGTCCGGGCGCAAGTTATGCAGAGAGAGTGAGGTGAGATAGTTCCGGTGTAGTGGACCTTCAACCCCTCTAATGATTCAGTATCCGAGCCACTGCTTGTTTTCTAGTTGGAGGACTCGCTGGGAGTATCACGAAGGTGAGTTGGTCGGTGAGGACCCATTATACCTGCAGGCAATAAAGTAAAAAAAAATATTAAGCACAGTTGGAACCTGCAGGATAACAACCGATGGGTACTCAAACTTCCCCTGCGGTGGTACTAAGTGATAATAACCCTTAACAGTGGTGTCACCCGGTCTATCATAGGGAAATTACACGAAGGCCCACGACAAAAATAAAACAAAATAGGAACTCAGAAATAAAACGAATAAATATAGATGCAGGACAGCTGGACGGACCCTACACGGACCGTGTGACATGGCACGGGTCGTGAAGTGGTCCATCTGGATTGACTTGTGATACTGGAAAAAATTGGCACTTGGACGGAACCCCCAACACGGACCGTGAACAGGGTCACGGGCCATACGGGCATCCGTGTTCTGGGACTTACGTGTGGGAGAATGAAGGCACCTGGACGAGACCCCCTACATGGACCGTGTGATCATACACGGGCTGTGAGGTGGGTCGTATGCCTTGTCGTGCCCAGTTGGTCATGGGTTGACCAAGGCATACCCAATGGACATACACAGTCCGTGTAAAGGTACACAGGCCCTGAACAGTGCCGTGGGAGGCATCGTGAACTCTTCTCGGCAAACAACTCAT
The DNA here is from genome assembly GCA_038996855.1 of Solanum aculeatissimum. Lineage (NCBI taxonomy): Eukaryota > Viridiplantae > Streptophyta > Magnoliopsida > Solanales > Solanaceae > Solanum > Solanum aculeatissimum. The sequence goes on along the minus strand of JBCEWC010007658.1, from coordinate 18,832 downwards.
AGATTCACCATGTAGGCACATGGATCGGAGTGTAGACATTCTTCCACACACATGGCACATCGAATACCAAAGATCTACCCAACAAAATAACATCAACGACCTAATTTCTAAGAAATTTCAAGAAAAACTTCAAAATATCAACAATGGTGGTTCAAGACACCCAACTCAATCTTCCTACCCAATTCAGTCAAAAACGCACAAGTTTGAACCACCAATTTCAAGTTTTTACGAGGAGAAGCATATGCAACATAATTTTCACTAAAAAAGAAGAAGAAACCAAAGGGTTACTTACTTGAATCTTGATGAAAATCGAAGATAAGTGAAGACAATGAGGCCTCAAACACAATGTGTTGCTTGAAGGATCGTGAGAAAGCTTCGAACTTTGTGGTTAAAGGGTAGGTTGTGGGGGAGTTGAGAAAGTATGAGGGAGAGAGTTGAGAAGCAAATATCAGGAAAAATGGGGAATGGGGTGTGTGGGGCTGAGTATATTCAATTTTAACTAGTCAACCCAGTCAAACCCCTTCCGCACAGACAACAACAGGACCGTGAAGCATGTCACGATCCGTTTTCTTTTCCTTGGTTGTTCGGCCTGACTAGTCGACAATACTCACGGTTGGCCTCACGGACCGTGTGAAGATACATAGTCCGTTTGGCCTTCTATGGAATAAGACTTGGAGTATTGAAGTCATATATGGAGTGATGAGTTCACTGCCCCACTTCACGGTTAGACTCACGGTCGTGTGGGGTCACATGGTCCATTTGGCCATCCGTGGGACGTGACTTAGGCTTTTGACCAACTTTCCTAGAGGATGCATTTACTGCCCCACTTCACGATTGGGCTCACAGTCTGTGAGGTGTCACATGGCCGTTTGGCCATCCGTGGGATGGAACTTAGGCTTTTGACCAACTTTCCTGGAGGATGCATTCACTTCCCCACTTCACAGTTGGCCTCACGGTCCGTGTGGTGTCACATGGGTCGTTTGATCTTCCATGGGATGAGACTTTGAACCTTAACAAACTTACCTGGGAGGATGTGGCCACGACACACTCACGGACCGTGTAATGACACACGGTTCGTGTACTATGCCGTGTCACTGTCCTCGACTCATTTTTTGCAGTTTTGCCCTCCAACACCTAATGTACCCTCTATGGCCCATTGTAGTGACCTTTCCAACACACCAACATGCACCTGCAACTATAAAAACAATGACTAATGACATACAAAAAGTAAATCATTTAATTGTATTATTTTTTTGGATAAAATAATGATTACAACATGGATTGCCTCCAATGAAGCCCTTGATTTAACGTCGCGGCACAATGTGACTCCTTAACTACTCAGACTTCGTCAAGGTCCACTACCTCCACCACGGAGGCTTCAGAAACAACACCCAAATACTTTTTAACCCTTTGGCCATTAACCTTAAACTGGTGCCCAGTCTCAGATTCCAGCTCCAATGCACCATGAGGGAAGAATTGAACAATCTTGTATGGGCCGCCCCATCTAGACTTTAGCTTACCTGGAAACAACCGCAACCTAGAGTTGTAAAGAAACACCTTGTTTCCCACATTAAAATTACGTGGTATGATGTGTCTGTCATGCTGAGCCTTCATCCTGACCTTGTACAGTGCAGCACTATCATACGCATGCAGATGCAGCTCATCCAACTCATTGATTTGGTCTAATCTCAACTCTGTGGCTTCCTCTAAATTCATATTCAACTTCTTTAAGGCCCACAACGCCTTATGCTCAAGCTCCACTGTAAGTGACAAGCCTTACCAAACACCAATTGGTATGGGGACATGCCGATAGGGGTTTTGTAAGTTGTGCGGTAGGCCGACAGCACATCATTGAGCTTTCTTGCCCAATCAATCTTGGAAGCATTTACAGACTTGGCCAGGATCTCCTTGATCTCTTTATTTAATACTTCAACTTGGCCACTAGTCTGCGGATGGTACGGTGTGGCAACCTTATGCTGCTTGACTTCATACTTAGCTCGTATCGCGTGAAAGATCTTGTTACAGAAATGGGTCCCCCCATCACTAATGATAGTTTTGGGAGTCCCAAATCTGGAGCAGATGTTTCGCCTCAGAAACTGGGCTATGCTCTTACTCTCATTGTTTGACAGCGCTACTGCTTCCACCCACTTTGAGACATAGTCAACCGCCACCAAGATATACCTCATGCCATAAGAGCTCACAAAGGATCCCATGAAGTTGATGCCCCATACATCAAAGATTTCAACCTCCAGAATAGGAGTCAAGGGCATCTTCTGGCGCCTAGAGATATTATCTTGTCACTGACATTGATCACATCCTTGCACTAGGTCATGAGTATCCTTGTACAGAGTGGGCCAATAGTACCCACATTGGAGTATATTTTTAGCAATCCGAGCACTACTGTGGTGGCCCCCACTGGTGAAGCATGACATGCTTCCATTACACTCAACATCTCTACTTTAGGAACGCACCTCTTAATGATCACATCAGCACATGTGCGGAACAAGAATGGTTCATCCCAGAAGTACCTGCGCACATCATGGAGAAATAATTTTCTTTGGTGAGAGGTTAAATCCCCAGGCATGAGGTCACTCACCAGATAGTTAGCATAATCAACATACCACGAAATTAGATCAACAGAAGAGGCTAGTACCTGCTCATCGAGAAATGAGTCATCAATGGTTAACCAATCATTCCCCTTTGACTCATCCTCAAGGCGAGATAGATGATCTGCAACTTGGTTCTCGATCCCTTTTCTGTCTTGGACCTCAAAATCAAACTCTTGCAATAATAAGACCCACCTGATCAGTCTTGGCTTGGCATCCTTCTTGGACATAAGATACCTCAATGTTGCATGGTCGGTGTGCACAATTACCTTTGTACCTAAGAGGTAGGCTCAAAACGTGTCAAAGGCATAGACCACTGCCAACAATTCTTGTTCAGTTACGGTGTAGTTTCTCTGGGCTTCATTCAGGGTCTTGCTGGCATAGTAAATGGAGTGAAAGATCTTGTTGTGATTATGGCCTAGCACAACTCCCACAACAGTTCCACTTATGTTGCACATAATCTCAAACGGGGCTGACCAGTCAGGAGCCACAACCACAGGCGCAGTAATTAGTTTTTGCTTCAAAGTCATAAAGGCTTGCCTGCAACTTTCATCGAACTGGAACTTGGCATATTTTTCCAATAGCTTACACAATAGATGTGCAATTTTGGAAAAGTATTTTATGAACCAGCGGTAGAATCCCACATGCCCCAGAAAACTTCTGACTCCTTTCACTGAGATAGGCAGCGGCAACTTTTCAATAACTTCAATCTTTGCCTTATTTACCTCTATGCCTCTTTTTGATATCTTGTGGACAAGGACTATCCCCTCCTTGACCATGAAATGGCATTTTTCCCAGTTCAAGACCAGGTTCGCCTCCTCGCAACGTTGTAGAGCCCTGCTTAGGTTAAGAAAACAGTCATCAAATGACTCACCCAACACGGAGAAATCATCCATGAATACCTCAAGGGTATCCTCAACCATGTCTGGGAAGATAAACATCATGCATTGCTGAAAAGTAGCTGGGGCATTACACAACCCAAAAGGCATTCGCCTTAATGCGAATGTCCTATAAGGATAAGTGAAGGTGGTTTTCTCCTAATCCTTGGGTGCTATCGATATCTGATTGTACCCTGAATACCCGTCTAGGAAACAGTACCATCCTCTACCTGTCAATCAATCTAGCATTTGATCCATAAAGGGCATGGGAAAATGGTCCTTCAAGGTCCATTGTTTCAGTTTCCTATAGTCCATGCAAACTAGCCAGCTAGTTACAAGATGTGATGGGACCAACTCGTTCTTATCATTGGTGATGGTTGTCATACCCCCTTTCTTGAGTACGCACTACACTGGGATAACCCATTGACTATCAAAAATCGGGTATATGACCTCAACATCTAACCACTTGATGATCTTCTTTTTCACTACCTCCTGCATAGGCGGGTCAAGCCTGCGCTGATGCTCGGTGCTAGGCACACAGTTGTCTTCTAACTTAATCTTGTGCATGCATATGCCTGGTGGAATCCCCAGAATGTCAGCAATGGACCAACAATGGCCATTTTGAACTTTTGCAGTACCCTCAGCAGTGCCATCATCTGAGTTTCCTATAAATCTACAGCCACAATCATAGGTAAAGTATTATTATCACCAAGAAAAGCATACCTTAAGTGTTGTGGCAGTTCTTTAAGCTCCACTGTTAGAGGCTCCTCAACAGAAGGCTTAGCAGGTGGGGATGGTCTATTTTGTAAATCTAGATCCAACTTTCTTGACACATAGAGTCTGGTTCCCCTGCCTTGCAATGCTTGCACTTTACCCTTATAATCAGTCACACCATCATTTGGAAAATTCATGATTATAGTAGCCAGCTCATCTTCACCCATTTCTTCCTCAACTGGGACCTCAAAAAAGTAAGTATCCTCTACGTCGATGACCGACATCATCGACATCTCTCTAGGCCATTTCATAGACGCACATACATTGAACTTGACCTCCTCTAAGTTCAATCTGAAGGCCAACTCAACATGTTCCACATCCATCAATGCTCTGCCAGTAGCTAAGAATGGTCTCCCAAGGATGATAGGAACCTCAAAATCGACCTGGTAGTCTAGAATAACAAAATCTGTAGGAAAATGAACCTGCCCACCTTGACTAATACGTCGCATAGAATTCCCATGGGTCTCTTAACTAACCTGTCTGCCATGAGTAACCGCATTGTCCTGGGTGTGGGGGCTTCCAAGCTCAGCTTCCTATAAACTGATAGCGGCATCAGATTTATGCTAGCACCCAAGTTGCAAAGAGCCCGTGCAAAATCAAAAGCTCCATTTGTGCACGGGATAGTGAACGCTCCAGGATCCTCCTTTTTTCAACCAGTGATCTCATAGAAATTGCACTACAATGGTGGAGGTTTCTCGCTAACTCGGCTGTGATAGTCTACTTTTTAGTTACTAAGTCCTTCATGAACTTAGCATAATCCGACATCTGTTCTAGTGCCTCCACTAAAGGTATGTTGACTGACAGCTCCTTTAATATCTCCAAAAAATTCTGTAACTTGCCATTGTCTGCCTTCTTCTTCATACTCTGAGGAAATGGTGGTGGCGACTTAGGAACAACTGGAAAAGGCATTGGCTCTGGTTTGTCAGACCCACTTGGGTCCTTAGCACTCTCAACATCATTAGGTGTCGCAACTGCTTCCTCAACTACTTCATCAGTCTAGTGCACACTGGTGTTAGCCATATTGCTACCTTCGTGAACTATACCGTGAGCTCTGGTTGGAACTAGATTAGGGAGTACCTTACCACTTCTTGTGGTCATAGCCATGCAGTGACCATCATTTTTTGGGTTCTGGATAGTATCACTAGGAAGGGCCCCAAACTTTCTCTGATTCAGTGATGCTAACAGCTGGCCCATTTGCTGCTCTAATTTCTTAATAGAAGTAGAGTGAGAATCCACTAGCTGAGGAATATTAGACATTATACCATGCATGTCCCTCACTCCACATTCTGTAGCCTCTACCTTGTTGAGCACCTTAGCCATCATTTCTTCCAGCTTCTAGGTGCCACTCCCATTTCTTGGGCGTTCTCATTTCATGGGGGGTACGTATGCAACTGGCTAATAATTTTTGTAGTTGTCCCTGTTCTGCCAGTTCTCAATATCTCTCGCCACAGGCCAATCATAATAATTTTCTCTTCCAAAGTTTTGACCTTGATTTTTGGAGTTGAATGTCCGGAAACCCCTTGACTGTTCAACAACTTCGCCTCTTCATCATACTCGAACCCTGCATCATCATACCTGGGTGCCATATCCACTGCTTTCACTTTCTCAAAACCTCCACCCAACAACTTCTTTGTCAGCAAATCCATTTGGGTTTGCATATGAACCATGTCCTGGTCTCGTTCCTCTTCATTCTTGTGTTGTTCTGCACTTATCCTAATGAGTAACCCTGAACAATCGCCATCTCTAGTATACTAGGCCCTGCTATTCTTAGTTGCTTGATTCAGGATGCCTACAATATCAGGAAAAGTTTTGGCCATATATGAACCCCCACAAGCAGTATCAACAATCGACTTAGTGACAAAATTGTATGACCTGTAGAAAACATCCTTCAAGTGCTCATTTGTGAGGTTATGGTTCGGGCATTGCTTAATCTTCTGTCTGAACTGCTCCCAAGTCTCATATAAAGCCTCTGTTGGTAACTGCCTGTGCGACCCAATCTCATCCTTCAACTTTAGCTTTACAGATATTGGGAAAAATCTCTCTAAGAATGCCTTCTTCAATTTACTCCATATGTGAATAGAGTCGTATGAGAGTTCATTCAACCACTTTATTGCCTCCCCAGACAGAGACAATGGGAATAACCTCAATTAGATAGCCTGTTGATTAACCCCCATAATTTTGGATGACTGACAGGTGGAGACAAAATTCATAAGATGTTGGTTGGCGTCCTCATGTGGCTACCCTGTGAACAAACCCTTCAACGAGAGCATCTGAAGCATCGTCCTGGTGATCATGAACTTCAGACCAGTAGGCAGTGGCGGCAAGACAATTACCCTAGTAGCCCCAGTGCCATCTTCCTCATCGTATCTTGCACGTGGATACTATGGGGACGGTGGCTGTAGTGAGGCAAGTGGTCTACCTCCAGCTTGATGTTGAGGAGGGAGTACAGGTTGTACTTCATCCCCATCAAGATCATGCATACCTATCCCATCGTTGCCCCTATTCTCTATATTTAGGGCCAACTTGCGTCGCCTCTGCGTTTCTCGCTCCTATGCATTCATCCTTCTAATTGATCTTTGTAGCTCTAGATCGTAAGCAATCAATGATTTGCTTTTACTGCGAGTGGCGGGCATACACTACCTATCACCTGTAATACCAACAAACAAAGCAACAAAAGTAAAATCAGAAAATAGAATTATATTAAAATTAGCACTAATAGACAATATCATCACCGTATTCCCCGACAATGGCGCCAAAATTTGATACTCCCAAATTCACACCTCAAACGAAGTGCAAAGCAATTGTTGACCAAATATAGAATCCAACAAGAGTTGGGGTTGATCCCACAGGGAATGCGTGAAAATAGAGCTACTAGCACTTAATTCCAAGTGTAATAACTATTTTCGAAATAAAAATGCATAATGAAAATAGGGGTTTTGTAGTAATATAAAAAATAATTATCAAGCTTATTCTACTAATTAACTCTCTAAAATGACTACTGGAATTCAACAATGTATTGCTAGACTAGGTTTGTGATCCCCATGATACCAATTCCAATATTCAAACTTAAGACTTCTATGATTGCAATCATATACACAGAGTAAGAAATTAGTTAGCACCTAATTCACCTTTCAGTCCCTCTTAGGTGCATATCGTTAATCACTTTCTGGTCTCAGAACGTTTTACCCATTTAACCCTTGCTTTAGACCCCAGGATGCTCTCACCTCTCGGTCTCAAGCACTTAGACTAGGTTAATAACCCTGAATTTTGTCATAGGATTCTTTTCCTAATCACTATATCCCTCTAAGGCATGTAGGGAATACAGGGTTACCCTAACGCGTCGACTTATTAAGTTTTAGATTAAATTGAAGATATCCTATGATGTATATGATGATCACTCTCGACTTTTGCCCTAAATTTGCCTATCTTACTTGGTTATCATGGTTCCCACAACCCTAGTTGTGGATTTATCCTAGCATGATTAAAGAAATCAAATTAAAAGAAGATGAACACATCATAATCAACACTTACAATTGAATACACAATGAATTTATGGATCACGATCACAAACAACTGGATGCAAAATCACAAATTTGATAAAAATGGCTTTTACAATGTTGCTCTCTCAAGTTTTCAGTGACCAACAATTAATAATCCTTAAGAACAACCTAAAAACATATATATATATATATGACCTAAAACCTAATCCAAACTAAAATAGGAAATTTGGGCTTCAGCATTAATGACGATAACTACACGGACCGTGTGACACTTCACGATCCGTGTAACACTCCGTGAAGATACACTTGGCGATATCTCCTGTGCAATTCTAGCCAAAGTGTCTGCCTCTCTCCACGGAAGGAGAGACGGACCATGTACCTCCACATGGCCCGTAAAGGGTATCGTGTGGCCTCTCTTGGCAACAATTTTTGTGCATTCCTGGCTAGATTTTCTACCTCCCTTCACGGTTGGCCACCCGTGAGCACCCACACAGCTCGTGATGGGTCCCATGTGGTTTTACTTGGTCCAATTTTTGTTGCTATCTCAGCTCGAACTTTCTGCCTTATCTCACGGTTGGGACAACGATCCATGAACTATCCCATAGACAGTGAAGGGTACTGTGTTGTCTCACTTGGACGCAATTTAGCTTGCCTTGGCCTGTGGTGCTCTCTGCCACCACACACGGAGCCTTTCCCGACCCGTGTTAGCTCAGACGGCTCGTGAAGGTGCTCGTGTGAGGCTGATTGTCATTTTTTGCCTTTTTCCGCGTCTTTTTTGCCTGTATCCATCCCTCAACCTAATTCCCTAAAAATAACACTAAACGCAATATTAAACACACAAATTTACTTGAGAACTCGCAAAAATTCCAAGTAAAAAGCGTTATCGGAGTTGCATTTTTGTGACTCATCAGAGGCGTATCGAATTGTTGCCATGATGGAAGTACCATCAGAGGAAAAGGTCAAGTTGGTGTCCTACCAACTCAAGGGTTTGGCAAAGATATGGTACGATAATTGGGTTGATGAAAGGGGCCAATGAGCGGGTTAAGTTAAGTGGGAGGAATTCAATAGTGCATTCTTGGACCAATTTTTTCTGCTAGTGTTAAGGATGGAAAAAGTACAAGATTTCATAAATCTAAAGCAAGGGAACATGAGCGTGATAGAGTATTATCTCAAATTTACCATGCTCTCCAAGTATGCACCATTTATGGTAGTGGATCTAAGAGCTAGGATGAGCAAGTTCATATTCAAAGTGTCGTATTTCGTATCTAAAGAATGTAAGACTGCATTGCTTATGAAGGATATGGACATATCCTATTGATGACTTATGTGGAACAAATTGAGGAGGAAACGTTACGGGATCAATCTATAGAGTCCAAGAGGACCCGATTGGATGGTGGAGGATATTCTTAACAAAAGATCACTGTCCATAATAAATTTCAAGATGGCTAATAGCAAGGAGGCCAAAGCTCTGCCAACACTTCTCATCCCTGATTCATCAAGTACAATGGGGCAAATCTAAATCCACAAACTCTCAATTGCCCTAAATATGGACGGCTCCAAAAAGGAGAATGCTTAGCCGGCTTTAATGTGTGCTTCAAGTATGGCAAGCTCGAACACCATGCAAAATATTGTAAAGGTGGTGGTACTAGTCCCCAAGGATAAGGTGGACAAGTTCATGGTACCCCCAAGGACTAATCGGTTCTATCCTCTTCATGGCCACCAAGAAGTAGGAGAGACTCTGGATGTGGTTACCAGTATGTTAAAAGTTTATGATTTTGATGCATATGCATGTTAGATCGGAAAACAAAATTTTCTTTTGTAACTCCATTCCTTTCTAATAGATTTCATGCATGTCCCAAAGTCCTTAATGAGTTTTTTGAAGTGTTTATTCCCATAAGAGAGTCTATGGTTGCACAACGGGTTTATAGAAATTGTCCCTTGTCCATTTTGCATAAGGTTGTTTCTTGTGACTTGGTAGAACTCTTTATGATTGATTTTGATGTCATGCTTGGGATGGATTGGTTTCATGTTTCCTATGATTTCATAGATTGTCAAACTCATAAGGTCAAGTTTCAATTCCTAAATGAGTTTATTCTTGAGTGAGAGGGTAGTAGTTCCTCATGTAGAGGTCGATTTATCTCATATCTAAAGGCTCGAAAATAATCTCTAAGGGGTGTGTATATCATTTAGTGAGGGTTAGATATGTCACTTCTAAAGTTCCCTCTCTTGAGTTGGTTCCTATTATAAATGAGTTCCCTGATGCTTTTCTAGATGAGTTACCTGGTGGTCCTCCCGAAAGAGAAATAGATTTTGGCATAGACCTCTTGACCGACACTCAACCTATCTTCATTCCTCCTTATATAATGACCTTAACAGAGTTGAAGAAGTTAAAGTAACAATTGATGGAATTGTTGGAAAATGGTTTCATTAGACCTAGTAGGTCCCCATGGGGTGCCCCTTTATTGTTTGTGAGAAAGAAAGATGGGTCACTCCAAACGTTCATAGACTATCAAAAACTCAGCAAGGTCACCATTAAGAACAAGTACCCTTTCCCAAAGATAGATGACCTATCTGATCAACTACAAGGAGTCAAACACTTTTCCAATATTGATTTGCATTCTGAATATCGCCAACTAAGGGTAAGGGAGAGTGACATTCCTAAAATAGTTTTTTGAATAAGGTATGGGCTCTTTGAATTTGTGGTGATATCTTTCTTCCTAACTCATGCACCGACAATCTTCATGGATCCTATGAAGAGGGTGTTCAAACCCTGCCTTAATATATTTGTTGCGGTGTTCGTTGATGATATTCTAATCTATTCCTGAAGTGAATGAGAACACATGGAGCATTTGAGGGTGGTGTTGCAAACTTTGAGAGATGAAAGGCTATTTATAAAGTTTGATAAGTGTGAATTTTGATTGAAAGAGGTTTCCTTCCTTGGTCATGTGCTATCAGGTGATGAGATCAATGTTGATCTTAAAAAGACGAAGGCGATGAGAAATTGGCCAAGGTCATTGACTCCTACAAACATTAGGAGTTTTTTGGGCCTATCTAGGTATTATAGAAGGTTTGTTGAAGGTTTCTCTTTAATTTCATCTCCATTGACTAAATTGACCCAAAAGAAGGTGAAGTTTGTATGGACAAAGGAGTTTGGAAAGAGTTTTCAAACCTTGAAGTATCGATTGACTTCGGCTCTAATCTTGACCTTGTCAGAGGGAACTGACAGGTTTGTTGTTTATTGTGCTACCTCAGGAATTGGTTTGGGTTGTGTGTCAATGCAACATGGTAAGGTGATTGTCTATGCCTCAAGGCACTTAAAGGTTCATGAGAAGAAATACCCAACACATGATCTTGAGCTTGTGGTCATGGTGTTTACATTGAAAATATGGTGTCACTACTTGTATAGGATTCATGTGGATAGTTTCACTGACCATAAAAGCCTTCAACATGTATTCACTCAAAGGGATCTCAATCTAAGGCAGCGAAGATGGTTAAGGCTCCTCAAGAATTATGATATGAGTATGAAGTATCACCCGAGAAAAGTTAATATGGTAGTCTACACACTTAGTAGGGTGTCCATGGGTAGTGCGTCTCATTTAGAAGATGATGGAAAAAGAGAGTTAGCCAAGGAAATTCATAGATTGGCTAGGTTGGGAGTGAAGTTGAATGATACGGGCAGTAGTGGTGTGATGGTGCTACAGGGCTCTGAGTCTTCGTTGATTCAGAATGTCAAGTCCAAGCAAGATCTCAATCCTTTCTTGGTCTAATTAAAGGCCTTGGTGAAATAAGAAAAAATAGAGTTCTTCTCATAAGTGGGAGATGGGGTACTCCATTATCAAAGGAGATTGTGTGTGCCGAACGATAGTGAATTGAAGAGGTTGATATTGAAGAAGCTCACAACTCTTCCTATTTCATTCATCTTGGTTCCATAAAAATGTATAGAGACTTGAGGGAAGTTTATTGGTAGAACGGAATGAAAAAGGATATTGCATGGGATTCCATTGTCCATCATATCGGAACGTGGAGCTCAATTTACCTCTAACTTTTAGAAACCATTTCAAAGAGGCCTTGGTACTAAGGTGAATTTGCGTACTGCCTTCCATCCTCAAATCGATGGGAAATCCAAAATAATGATTCAAACATTGGAGGATATGTTAAATGTTGTGTATTGGAATTCAAAGGGAGTTGAGATGATCACTTACTTCTCATTGAGTTTGCCTATAACAATAGCTTTTATTCAAGCATTGAAATGGCCCTATTTGAGGCTCTATATGGTAAACGGTGTAGGTCACCTATTGGGTGGTTTGAAGTTGGTGAGATGGCCTTTCTAGGGCCAAAATTAGTCATGAATGCTATGAAAAAGATGAGACTCATAGAGAAATTAAAAATGACTCAAAGTCGTCAAAAGTCCTACTCCGATGTGAGAAACAAAGACCTTGAGTTTAACATTAGTGGTTGGATTTATTTGAAGGTGTCTCCCATGAAAAGAGTAACTCAATTTGGCAAAAAGTAGAAATTAAGCCCTAGATATATAGAGCCTTACAAGGTGGTGAGAAGAGTTGACAAAGTGGCATATGAGTTGGAATTGACTATGAAAATGAACATGATTCACCTGATATTCCATGTATCAATATTGAGGAAATTCATGGGTGATTCAAACTCTATAGTCCTGTTGGAAGATGTGAACATTAAAGAAAATTTGACTTATGAAGAGGTACCGATTGAAATTCTAGACTGGCAAGTAAAAAGGATAAGAAGTAAGGAAGTTGCATCCAAAGTGCTTTAAAGGAATCAACAAGTTAAAGGTGCAACATGGGAATCAGAAGCGAACATGATAAAGCATTATCCCCACCTTTTCCATCCTAATCAAGCCTGAGGTATTAAGTTATTCTTGCTCAAAATCTCCAATTCCTTCCATTTCAGGTTTTGCATGATGCATACACATATTTACATGTTCACGGACTATTTTGAAACATATTTTGAGTATGAATTTTAAATTTTTCATAAAAGGATGTTTAGATTGCATTTTTGCATGAATATTGGGTTGTTAGTTGTTTATTTAACTCCTTAGAGCACATGTTTAGTACATTCGGGGATGAATATTCCCAAGAGGGAGATATTGTAAGGACCCACAAGTTAGGAGGCTAAGGAATGCAAACAAAATAGAACTAAAAAAGTTTAGAGGCTATTCACGAGCCAAGTTCATGGCCCGTGGTTTAATCCACGAGTCTTAGATGGGGCTTCAGAATTTCAAAATTTGCTAAGTGTTAAGGGGGTTTACGAGGGTTATTTACGACATGTGGAAGGTAATATGGACCATAAAAAAGAGACGTAGATTGAAGCCCTGAGTTGATAAAAAAAATTAAGGCTTTTGGAAATAAAACCATGACCAACAGGACCACGATGACCCGTGGTCCTATTTACGATCCGTGGTTAGGTTTCTTGGATAGGGTCCTGGAGGATGAGAAATTGGTTAAGTGCGGGAGGATACCATGATTTGATCTACGACTCGTATATCTATTCATAAGGTGTAGATGGATTTCGTGGATTAGGTGGTCCAAAATCATACTCTGAAAATTGGAAAAGGAGAATAAGAAGACTCAAATCACGACTCGTGGTTGAGTCCATGACCTGTAATCGGGGATTTGTGGTTTATACCCAACAATTTTAATGAAGGGTCTTTTTATCCTTTCCGTGTATCCTAGTCTAAAAACTTCATCATTTTGAGGGTCCATAAGCCCCATATTAGACCCGAAACCCTCTTAGGACTTCGCATCCCCTTCATTCTTCCATTTTCTCAAATATTTCTATGGCAAATTCACTCTCAAGAAGAACAAGCAAGCTAGGGCTTTCAAGGACTCTCCTCCAAACTTCAAGTTTCTTTTTCATAGGCTCTAATCAAAGGATGTAAGTTGATTTGTGGGTATCTTTCACCCACAAAATCCTTCCTTAAATTTTTTACCTTTTCTTTAAATTCATTAAGAATACTATTATGTATGCCTATAACTTAAATGATGACTTTATGATGCATGACCATGTAATTTTTCTTCAATGATATTATGTAATGTTGTACTATGTTTTTCCATGATTATTGAGTTAATGACTATGATCCCAATATTTAGGATTTAATTGATGATGTGTGGATTGCTTAGTATTTGATTTAAAGATGTATATTTTCTCATGTTCATGCATTGCTTTCTTGGTTTATGAGTTTTCTAGTTAATGTACAAGCCCACTAAGTTTAAGATGCTTTTTGCATGATATGATGATGATGATGAGGCCATAAAATAAAGATTTTAAGTTAATGATTTTGTCAAAGATATAAGTATGTTAATGTTGTCCTTAAAGCTGCCTATGATGGTCCCCAAAGTGAAAGGACAATTCTCACTTGGTGGTTCTTAAGGTTCGAGCTACTCTTATGAAATTGCTACTTATGATTCTAAGTTTCATTGTTTGGCTGAGTATATGTTTTTAAAGTATTCCATGGGATTGACTTAGCACTGAATAAGGCATCGAGGTGGGGTTCGGTAAGGGAACTCTAGTTACAATCCTTTGCCCCATTAACTATGTGCCGCCATAGGAACCCTTGTAGGCTAGACTAGTGGATTCACGTAGGCCATTTATCTTAATTGATGATGCATTGTTAAGTGGCGGAGTTTCACCGGTCAAGTGGTCTCCTCGTGCCAACGCAGGGAGCTATGTTGAATTCCATGTAGTAGCTCACACGGTCATAAATCTCAGTTACGGTCCATTCCCACAAAGTGTGAGATTTGATGTCTTTGTTCCATTACCTATGTTTCATATAATGCATTGTTTTTACTTCATTTTGAGTTTTATTCCTTGTGCGTGCTTAAGTTCATTTAAATGATGATCTTACCATTTCATGCATAGAGACCTTGAATTTATGAATGGTGACATTACAATTTCGTGCTTGCATTGCATCACATATACTTAGTACATTCCAACGTACTAATACACGTACCAACACATATTTTTCCTACATGATGTCACTATGTAAAGATCAACATTCCTCCTCCACCGGCACATAGCTAGTTCATTGGCGTTCAAGACTAGTTGTAGTGGTGAGCCCTTAGGTTGGGTCTTCGCCTTTTTCGTCATGTTTTGTACTTTTCAGACGGATGTATATTTTAGACTTTATGTCATGAGGCTTTTTACTTTCTATCTTATTTTCACGTCTTTTCTATTTGAGGAAAAGCGAAATCGTGCACCGGCTCCCGTTAAGTCATGTGTAGATGGCATGTTTGGACTGTGACATATGTTGTTGAAATGTTCCTTTTAAACTTAAATGATTTCCCTTAGTCCCTTTCCCATGTTAAATTCCGCTTTATGTGAAGTATACTTATGAATGCTAAGATAGCTTGGGTGAGGTGACTATGAATCCCTCATTCGTCGTGTTACGACTAGACCCTAGGTTTGGATCATGAAACTTTCATAGTGAGATATTGCATTTTAACCCTTTGACAAGATGGTGACAGAGAAATATCATAGCTTTGGCACGATCTTGGAAGGATGCATAGCTATT
The DNA here is from genome assembly GCA_038996855.1 of Solanum aculeatissimum. Lineage (NCBI taxonomy): Eukaryota > Viridiplantae > Streptophyta > Magnoliopsida > Solanales > Solanaceae > Solanum > Solanum aculeatissimum. The sequence continues at coordinate 3,531 of JBCEWC010007658.1, read as the reverse complement.
ATCTTTGATGGTGTCTACCAAACCCATCACATCCAGGTGGATTTCAACATCTAGTGCTTATGACGAGTAGCCTTTGCTCGATATATCCAAGGCAACAAATTTAAGTTTAGAAATATTAAACATGTTAGAAAAATAAAGTCCTTATCCTTTATACCTATTTAAAGTAATTTGAAATGGGCAAAACTTCGTGTTGATAACATGTTATGAAATGAAAACCAAATACTAAAATTAGTATCACCACAGAAGAACTAAAACAAAAGCAGTAAGAGAGATATGAATATAAAAAAAATTCCTTCACTTGTTCATTTATTCATTTTCCATATGTTTTACATATAATCTGTGTGAAGGTTATTAAATAAAAAAATTATCACTAAATGAGAAAAGAAAAAAAGTAAAAACACAATTTAGTGAAAACTTACTAAATAAAAAGGTTATTACTAACTAGACATCCATTTTAATTATTTTCTAACAAAATAATCAATCAAACCAATTGAGGTACTAATATTTTGAGAACCTTACTCATTTCTATTGTGCCATATAACTATATTTTTGAACCAACATATAAAAGAAAAAAAAAGTGGCCACACTCCGGTAATATTAAACTTGTTTGATATATTTGATACACTATTTTTAGTATATATTTCAAAGAAAAAAACTAATTTGAGTATGGTATTGAAGATTTATTTTAAAAAAATTATTAAAATATCAAATAGTATATTGTAATATTTATTTATATAGACGGTTTTCATATATATATATATATATATATATATATATATATAATTTGATATTAGTAATTTAATTAATCTTTAACATTACTTTGTTTTATCTTTTTATTAGTATATAAAAGTTAAAAACAGACACCTCTTAGTTGACCCATCTATTTCTAACAGAGGATATTGCTGTAATTTTGTATTAGTTTATTTTAATTTAGTTATCTTTATAAAAAAATTCTATAAATTATGATAATTAATAATGTAAAATATTTAAATTTCAAAAGCCATAAAATTTTTATTGAACTCTTGAAATTTATCGATGTCACATATATTGAAATAAAAAAATATCATATATTATTTGAAAATGACTTAAAAGCACTATAAACATAATAATTAACATTTTGAATTATTTGAAAGATATATAAAATTTGATTGACTCTTTAAATTATATTTGTGCCACGAAATTGAAATATAAAAAAATAATATATATTATTTAAAATTTATGTAAAAAATGATAAATTATAACAATTAACAACTTAAATATTCAAAAATCATATAAAAATTTGAATGATTCTCCAAATTCTAATTATGTCATATAAATTGAGATTAAAAGAATTACATATATTAGGCTCGTACTGGCACAGGTTCCCATATCTACTACACTAATAAAAGACGTCAAAGTTTCAAACTGAAACCTTCTAATATTTTCCTCCGTTTAATAAAAATGATCTATTTATCTTGATACAAATTTTGAGAAAAATGATTTTTTTTTTACTCTTATAGTGCTAAATTAAAATTTATCAAATATATTAAAATATTTTTTAAATTTAAATATACTACGTAGTAAGAAAAAGTTATTCTTTTTGTAAATATATAGTAATAAATTAAAATTGAAGAAGCAATAATAATGTTAATAGCAAAATAAAAAAGGAAGGAAAAACATTAAATTATAAAGATATCATCTATGACCCCCAATGAAGCTCCTCCCATTCATACTTATTAAAATAAAAAGAATAATAGTAGGGGCCTAAAACTAAAAGAAAAAAGAAGCAAGAAGGGCCAGAGGCAAGCTTTATCCTTTTGTTGAAAACACAAATAAAAACAACAAGAGAGCAGTCAGTCAGGTGTCTGTGGTAGCAGATAGCTACGTTAGTAGTGCATGCGAACAGATGCCACGTGGCTTACACTTTTTCACTTTAATTTTTGGAAAAACAAAACTTGTACACCTAAAAAGAAAATTATTAGCCACTATCTCCTTATTTTAATATATATATATTTTTAATTATTCTTGTAGGTTTGATGCGATAAGAGTGTGTATATATATATTTTAATGGTATAAAAAAAATTATACTTCAATAAAATTATTTAATATCATCAGAGTATTATCATAAAGAAAGAAAAAATAATTCAGTGAAAACACTATTTGATTACTCCTTATATCACTAGAGTATATAATCTCTAATAGTATAAAAAATGAACAGATAGTGCTTCAACGAATAGACTATTCAATTATGACTTAAGATCACCAAAGTACATATATGTTAATGGTATCAAAGATGAAAAAACTATGGTTTAATATAACAACAACAACAACATACCCAGTGAAATCCACAAGTGAGGTCTGGGGAGGGTAAGATGTATGCAGACCTTACCACTACCTTAGAGGTAGAGAGGTTGTTTCCTGGGAACCCTCTTCTCAAAAACTTGTAAGCAGAATAACTAGATATGAAAAAAAAGAGAAAGGAGAAGAAAAGAAAACAGGAAGACCAACTAATAACAAAAAGTACATGATAGTGTGTAAAAACTATAAAAAAAATCAACATATATATGACGAATAATGACAAATCGAGATATAAAAAGGCGACTAATCCTACTACCCTACTATACCCCAAAACCAGACATCCACCTAATCCTACTGACCTATTAGCCTGCTACTCTAATGTAACAACCCAAAAATTTTCAAAATCTACTTATGGTTGGCATTATATGATGTACTACAAGCCATGGTTGAGTTTTGGTAGCCACTGGTTAAGTTTAAGTGGCCGAATGCAAATTGGGCTAGTTGGTGTGGCCTAGAGGGACAGTTTCGGCAGTGTACTTAAAATTGTCATAAATTTTTATGTAGGTTGAACCATGTGGGATGCTACATATAAAATTGAAGCTCTTTGAGTTAGCTTTGCAACACAATTAGTTTCACTCGATTTGGATTTCGGATGAGGGAGATATGGCCCAACCAGTGAGACTGTCTGAAATTCGTAAGCCATTGGAGATAGGCTAAGAAAAGTGGCCAAGGAAGGGGCCACGGGCCTTGAAACTTTGCAAGGCACGTCTAGGGTTTTGTCAAGTGTTCCAGTGATCTAGGGGTGGCCTGGAACCACCCCTAAGCCAAGTCTAAGTCAACGGAACCTTAGACGGTCCGTTTGGCACCAAACGGCCCGTGTGCTACCTCGTGAAGTGAGGAAGTGGCTTGGCCAAGCCAAGGCTGACATTTTTGAGGCTAAGTATGGTTGGACGGGTCCTTTCACATCCAGTCACACATCAAACGGTCCGTTATGTGATTCGTGAAGTGTTACAGAAAGTCCTCCGAGAGTTCGCGTTGGGAGAATTGGCTAAGGAAGGTTAGATGGAAGGGTTGACGGGCCGTGTGCCATTTGACGGCACTGTAGCAGCCGTTTGGGAACTGTTTCCAGTTAAAAGCTCTATTTTATTAATGGTATTTTTGTGATTTAATTTTTCGTTAAGCCCCTTTTTGGTCCCCTAAGGTATCCTAAACCCCTAAAACATTCCCCAAACCCTCATTCATCCATTCAAACTC